>OMLB01012086.1:2396-9896 GCA_900302555.1 Myripristis jacobus | reverse complement strand
AATCCAGTTTCATCAATCTGCCTACAAATAACACAAATTTTACACTCTGAAATTTCGTGCAGTGCTTACACAAAAGTCGAATTTTAAATGCAGATGATACGCCATTTTTTCCATGTAATTTTTTGATGGACAGCAGATGTGCAACATTTGCAATGCACGCATGTTAGGTTACGTAATGTGAATGTAAAAACAAACATAGTCTCAGTTGAAGGGGTATCTCTTGTTTGACCCATCCACAACTCCACCAACCTCTTAACTCGGACTTTGTTGGTCTTTATACTGTGTGATGTTACTGCACCTTGGACAGGCATGTCATCACAGTGTAAAAGCCACACTGCAACCAGAGGGGGCCATGCAGAAATTACTGGTCCCTGCTCTTCCATCCACATGTGCCAATAGCTCTCTGCATGACTGTAAAGGCAGCACAACATGTTTTAATCTACATTGTTGGCCTCCTGGACCAGCAAAATTTTTCAGAGTTATGATAGAAATACAGGTGGGCAGCTAGTGACCTCTACCATGCAGTCAGCCTATTCTACCACCTCGGAGGGGGCTTGGCCCCAGGAAGTAAAGAGAGAACAGCCCGTGGCACTCAAGCAGCAGGATACTTTGGATTGGAAGCAGCGTATATAAAGGCCATGTTCGATTTATTTCCCCACACTTTCTATAATTTTGTACTTCTCTTACTTCACAGTTTTGTTGTGAATTTGTTCAAAGAGCACTGGCCTGCCCCCCCTACACTTTCTATGATTTTCAGAAACAAACAGAATGAGTGAGAGTGTGTGTATGTGTGTGTATTGCATGTGGGGGGGCAGGTTGGTTTTAGAAGTGCTTCGGTTGGAATTAAGATGCTGCAGATACAACCTGGACAAGTAAATGCTCCGATGTACTCGGGGAAGGTGAACTGTCTTTGCATAGTTTAATCAGCTTAGCATTCTTCCCCAGCAAATCTATCGCTTACCTCTGAATGCTTATGGCTTTTTTCCCATCTATTGAATTCTAATGGGATGTTTAAATCTAAAGACCTTTGTTTTATACTGCGGGGTGGTAGTGGTGAAGTGATTAACTCTGCTAGTTGGAGTTTGGCAGGCCCAACATTTGACTATTCCATTGTAAAGGGCCTGCGTCTTCAGGCATGAGAATTTGTTGATCAGGAGTGGGAGGGAGTTCCTCCCACCCCTTAAAAATATTCAACCTCCCATGATGGGAACGTATTGCACATATGGGAGAGAAATAGCCTGTTGTATGTTCACCATGCCTTTCAAATGTCCTTTGGTGGAGCAAGAATAAACACCGGTGTTGGTATTCAAAGCAGGAGCTTGAGACAGACCAAAGGAATCAAAACTGATGCCAACTTGGCTGTCGTATGGGTTTATCTGTGCAACACTCCAAGGCAACATATCCCACATCTATTGGCTGGATTTCCATGAAATTCACTGTACACATTCATGCTCCTGAAAGGATGAACCCTGTCAGTTTTGGTGAACTCATGACCTTCCCTGTAGCACCACCCTCAGACCAAAATGTTTTGCACACAAGATATCACATAATGCAGTTAGTAGAGTGCCATGATATTCTGAGTGCACTCAAATTCCTCAAAGGAAGATTCCTCTTGATTGTGGTGACCCTAAGACCTCTCCTTTAGAGCCATTCATGTAATGCACAGATTGCCAAGTTACATTTTGAGTGTACTCGTGCTTCAGAAGGAATGAATCCTGTTCATTTTAGTGACCTCATTACCTTACACATGAGCTATCATTAAATCTAATCAGCAAACTGACATGATATTTGGCCAGTGAATTCATACTGTGCAAAGGAAAATTCGTCTTGATTTGAATGACTCCACCACCTGTGCTCAAGGGTCACCCCTTGGCCAAAATATCAATTTGATATCTGAAAAGTGTTTATGCTACCGAGAGGACGAACCCTGTAAACTTTGGTGACTTCATGACCTTTCTTCTAGCAACACCCTCAGGCCAGAATGTACAAACCCCAAGTCTGCCACTATTTGCATTCTTCCGATATGCAACAAACCAGTGGAGCCTGTTCAGTTAGGCAGCAACTACTCAGTATGTTTTCCTACTTTTTGTTCAGGCAACAGTAAATGATTCCCCTCCAGTGCATCTCGTATACACGTGTTTAAAAGAGGTGTGCAGGTTAATAGCATCTCTCCAAGACACCCAATTAAGAAACGCTGCCATTTGTCTCCCTTTCTGCCTTGTGTCTCTCACTTCAATCAGCAATGAGGATCCTTGTATTGGGGATTCATGGTGTGTGAAAGTGGTCTGGTGTCGTACTTTGGTTGTGGGACCTCAACCCAACCTCCCCATCCCATCCCATCCCCACCCATTTCTGAGCTCAAGTAATCTGTGCACTGATTACCATTGCTAAATGAGCTGTGAGGAGGGTTGCACAGCGCTGTAAGCCAGCTTATCAGTGTATCTCAAATTAGAAAAAAGAGAGTGGTTCCACTTGGAACAGCTGTGCCTTGATGTGTTACTCATACGTTATGTACTTTGTTTTTTTGTTAGACAACATACTCTAAGTTACTGTCTTTGGGAACAACTTTTCCCTGTGGAATACTGCTCTTACAGATAATACTATATGGTCAAATGCAATGTAACACTCACATAGGTTCTGACACTTACTTTACATCTTGATATTATATATATATATATATGTATATCTCATGTATTGTTATCCAGTCATTTACCAGATTATAGAAACAGGCGTCGATGTAGTCTACAAATGCAGTCAGATAAGTGAGGCTACTGCTCACAAGTGATGATCAGTCATGAGTACAGGAGCTGTATGACAAGCTCTTGGCCCTTTCCAATCTCCCTGGATCTGCTTATATCTGTTACACAAAAAACACCATTTACACTTTTTCTATCTTATCAAACATGATTTGTAACCATGCGGTGAAATACTAATTTTCAGTGGCCTTTGAGCCTCTTTAAATATTGCTGCAAACATATAGATTTTGCAGAACATTGTCCATAACTTTCAAAGCCGCTATTAATTTGAGGATCTTTACTTACATTATTACACGCTGAGCCATTTATTGCACCACTGTATAACCTGGGGATCATCCATTATTCCTGCTATCCAAACCATATCACATATGGACCACTGCATAATAGGCTGATGTAAGATTCACCAAAAATTCCTGTTATACAGGATGAAAACATAACCAGAAGTAAACAGCACAAGCTTTAATACTGCAATCGATGTTGGTAATATATCAGTTTTACTGTAGATAGGCTTTATCTCCTCTCATTTCAAGGGTTGCAGTGTTATCTATGTGCCATTTTTTATGAAATGTTACATATTAGGATATCAGTCGGAATCTTGTTTGTAAATGGACTGCATTTAACTCTCTCTTTTAGTTTTATTGAATGTCCTCTTTTATCGCTATTCTTTTGTTCAACTGTAATCAATCATGAGGCTGACCTTTACAAAGCCAGGCATCAGCCCCTGCAGTCCAGTTCATATGTGTCTGATAAGCAGTGGCCACTGGGGCACAAATGAATACCTCTGCCATCGTGAACTGTCATTTGGAGTGTAATTGTCACATGGATATAGCAGGCAAAACGGTTGTGCACATTTGAATCCCAAATGAATAAAAATGGATGAGTTGCACAGTTATCATGAAATCATTCAGTTTGGATCGCGCCGACCTTGAGGCCAAATAATTTTCCACCATGAGGCCTGTGTTTTGCTTATGTGATAAATACCTCATGCAGCAAATCCTGGCGACTCTTCCCTGCTCGGAGGAGAAAGACAAAAGGAGAGGGACCTTTCCCAAGCACAAGGGCTCCAGTCAGCAGTGCCATAATTGCTTTTCATACGGCAAATTTGCTTTTACTTTCTCCCAGTTAATGAAATTAAACCAGAACATTCTTCCCACAATCAGAATCGCAGTGGACCTAAATGTCAGTGGCTCCTGGATTCCTTCATTCAATTTGAGCAAACACCCAGGAGAGAGAGGGTATATGGCATGAATTGATTGACAGAGTTCCATTACAAGGGCTTATCGGACCTCTGTCTGCAATTATCCAGGTTCGGTATCACGGTGGGATTTGATTTGTGCCGGGATTATAGTCACAAAGATGTATGCAGAGAGGGCAACTGCCCCACTTGGTGACCCCTGTATAATGTTCATTAGCAACGTCTGCCCACACAGCACTCACTCCCATCTCACTGTTAGTGCTGTATGTTGCACCTTCAAGCCGTCCTACTCTTTGGAGGTACAATAAGCACGTAGTCATAAAGTCAGAGAGCCAGGGTTACTGCTACTGTCTGATTATCCATGCCCAAAATGATCAGGGACAGGGCATTTGAAATTCAGATGGGCAGACATTTCTGCAGAGGAGCTACCACATATGACCAATAATAAGAAAACATATATTTATTCATCTTTTTTGAAACTGTGCAAGGCAAGATTTTTTATGTAAATGTAGCCTCTCTTATCAATCTAAATCACAAATTGGTGCTGCAACAGAGAAGAGCGGCCCATCACTGCTAAATGAGACTAAATGAAAATTGTGGCTGAAATGCAAGTCAGATGGTCACTAGCAAGCAATTTTACAAATCAAAAGTTAAGAGATAAATACAGGACTATCTGTCTGCAGTGAGTAATCATTATTTAATAGAAGAGTTTAAGGACCATGCCAGTGATTGAGTGTTTGGCCCATTTAATGCAGTTTCCCAATATCTTTCATTGCAACAGACCATTTGGCAAATCATACAGAGGCACTAAAGATGTCACATGTAATCAAAATCTCTCAATTTTCAAATTTGGAATTTTGAGTGAATTGAAATCAATGGCTGGATAAAAGTCTGGAAAATCAGAGTTCTAAAATACACCTGCTTGCTTTTGGAAAAGATTAGCGGAAACATGAAGTTTATACATTTAGTAGATATCACACTAAAAATGCAAAATCACCGCTATCGTCCCTAAATATACTGTATCCAACAAAAGAATCTGCAGTAATAACACTATTTTGTCATTTGAGTTGGAAAATTACTTGAGAAAGCCAGAAATCTGAGCAGCAGGTGAAGTAATCGTTGAATCATTCACATGGATCAGCAGCCCTATCAACCTCACACAGATACATTATGGTCATTTTCTGCTCTGGGGCCAGAAAATTTTTTAATTATTTTACATTTTGCATTTTGAGTCCCATGAAGAGGAAGCCATGAAAGCACTTTTACCTTATTCAGTCGTGACCCCGTATTTCTATTCTCAGCAGCAAGTTTCATCATGGCTTCTGTAGGTCTGTGTGTCCTGCAGCCAAACCATTCAGGAAGAAAAAGGTATCTGACTTCACACACATGCACACACACACACACACACACACACCTCTGCACTGCCTATGTGTTTTGTTTTGTTTTTTTTCAGCGGCATGTCCTGCAGTCAGCACAATTACAGTAGGCTGAGACCAGTGGCGGCTAGATAGGCCGGGGGAATAAATGCCTCCAGTTGCAGATGCAACCAATTGTTGAAGGACAGCCATGCCTTGCAAATCACTCAAAGGGATGGTGTGTGTGCGTGTGTGTATGTGCAGGCGTTGGCTTTCTAGTGTGGTTGGGTCAGCAGACAGGGGGCAACGCTGGGGCAGCACTGGGCCACAGTGCAGCTCTGCTAAACGGCCATGTGCACTTCAGTTGCACCACTATAGTCAGGACTATAAGGCATTTACTGACTCAGTGAGAAAACCGTCCCCCAGTACACACACACACACTCACACACACACACACCACAACCAAATATAGCCTACCTATCCAAGCAGACATTCCACTACTCCTTCATTCAGAAACTCAAACATGCACAATCACATATCCTACATTAATACACACGGAGGAAAACAAAACACATACAGCGACAATGTATGCAGTCACAACATGCCATGGGAATGATAAAATGGTGACATACTGTCTCACACACACACACACACACACACACAGATCATCTCCGGGGGCCTCTAAACAGAGAGGAATAGAGAGAATATAAAATGTAAATTTTTGTCTTGCTACATAAAAATGCAGGCAGCGCAGACAAAATGTATTTCCATAATGACTCTGGCTTGGTGTGCATATGGGGCGTTAGCTTTCCCTTGGCAGGCGCTGCATGTGAAATGAGCCGCTGCTCCGGTTGACTCTTTCATAAACTCTCGGGGGTTTGTCTGTCCAGCTCTTCTCCGGACATTAAACGCAGCAGCTCTAAGCCAGACAGGTGGGCAACTTTATTCAACATTCATGATGGCTGTCAGTCCCGAATGCAAGGCAAGTGTGTGTGTGTGTGTGTGTGTGTATGTGTGTGTGTATGTGTGTAACAGTGGCACGTACATGTAAAAATATCTTATTTTTCAGAGGGAATCAAGAAAGTAGAAAATGAATGACACATGCACCATAGGATTTATTTATAGGGAAACTTAATTAGCGAGTTGCTCAAACTTAATCTTACTCCAGTCTAAAAAGTAAAAAAAAAGAAGGAAATGGAACGGCGAAGACTGAACTGAAAAATGAATGAACTGTGTTTTTATTCAGAAGTCACGATGGATATGTTTTGGGCTAAACGTGGGCGATCAAGGACGATTAAAATCTCCTTTTCAAGTGCTGGCTATTTTTATATGTACTGCAGTTTCCCGAGCCTTGTTCTACATCTTCCCCCTTTTTTTTTTGAAGCTCTGTCTGTTGTTCTTTGATTTTTTTTTTCTAAGACGAGCTCTCCCAGCCTCTATTTGTACTCTCTAATTGAAACAGACTTCACCTGCATTCCTGGTGGCATCTCTGTATGTCTCACCTAGACAACTGTCATTTACAAAAAATAAAAAAATAAAAAAAAAAAAAAAAAAATCCTGACTATGGTATGAAGAGGAGGGTTTTGTTTCTCTCTCTTTTAGTTGTATTGAAAAAAGGAACAGTTTTGACAATATATAGCCGTCTGAATTTATTAAACCATTGTCAAGTTTTGCTCAATGATTATATGCGCACAAATATTAGCCTGAGGTAATCCGATACAGGAAGACTCTAATGACTACAGAAATGTTGCTTTTTAATTCCCGCTTTACTGGAACAGTCAATAGTGTTGCTTTGCTCATCAATAAAGTCATTTCCACCAGGCCTGCAGCTTTCGTTACAGAGAATGGCGACTAATTATCTGAGGTTGATAATATTGATAAGACAGTTGTGCTGCAGATGATACAGATACATAAGCATAGTGAAATGAGATATTTCTAAATATCTGGCAGAAGCAAATCAGGTGCATTTCTCATTTTGTTTCCATTTGCTTTACGACTGCTTCCGTTATTATAATGTTATATTTACTCACTTGCTCCCATTTTTTTTTTTTTTGCTGTGGCATTGCCAGCATGCCAGAATTCATAAGAAAACCTTTCATTCAGAAAATCTCTCTAAACTGAGATGTCCAGTGTGTTTTGGCCATTGCATCATTTCTCTCCATTTCTCCCTGAGTTTTTTTTTTTTTTTTTTTTT
>OMLB01012085.1:0-19196 GCA_900302555.1 Myripristis jacobus | reverse complement strand
TAAATCATTTACCAAAGTAAAAGCACACACACACACACACACACACACACACACCCTTTTTAAAACAGGATGCGTAATCATCCATCATTAATTCTGCTGCTGTGTGTCAGAGAGGAGACACAACAGTCCAGTTTAAAACCACTTTACATCGTCTTTTCTCTCCACACTGCTCAGTAATCATGCAGAGACATCAGGTGTGTGTGTGTGTGTGTGTGTGTGTGCGTGTGTGTGTGTGTGTGTGAGTGTGTGTGTGTGTGTCCTGTCACGACCCAGAGAGGCAGAGACAGAAACACCAGCTGAAGGTGAGAGGAGTGTCGGCCTATGTTTAGCTCAGCGCTCACACAGAGAAACAGATGGTACCGAGCTAACGCCATGCTAACACACAGACACACACACTCACACACACACACACACACTCACACACACACACACACACACACACACAACCTCACACATGTAACATGTTTAGCCAAAACAATACACACACTACACAGATTTGGGGGAGGAAAGTTAGACCATTTGAGCAGATATGGAAAAACATACTGCACCTCATTTTCCTAGGAATAGTTTTTTGTGACTTCTTGTAGATGTTTGACAGATCTCAATCATTAATAAAAATAAAAACAAATCTTTTACTTGATTCTAACAAAAAGGTGGTAGTTGCTGGGCAGCTGCAGCTTGATTATTAACATTGTTGCTTGAAAGATTTACCCGAGACGCCTCAGCGTATGCAATTTTTCATCAACTTAATCTCAAATAATACATTTAGAAGTCTGTGTAAGATTTTAATAGTTCTTCAGCCTACACATTGTGCAGAGGCAAGTTATCTTAAAATTTGGGCTGTCATCTCTAGTTAATGACTCATGTATCATTCTTCTGTTTTCTAATTAGTCTTAATTAATTTCTCTCACTAACTACTCTAAATCTCAGCCACTCTTAACAAAGTCTGTCTGTTTTAGCAAACTACCCAGACTTTCGGACATTTGAAATACATTAGAAAATACAGTGTTTGTCGGAACAAGGTTGACTTGTGAGGCAATCGTATGCCTGAATCACTGGATCAAACTGGTTAGAGCAAAGCTTTGTTTTCCATTCACCCAAATCTTGTCTCAAGAGGAAGACAAGATACAAGCTTTTTAGCAAAAATGTGCAGTCTGGTTGCCGATGAAGAGACTGAGTTCCAGCACCTGAATGTCCCTTTGTTATCTGTGGTGAGAGAATGTAGGCCAAGCCAGCTCTGTGTGCTTTGTCGCTTTGTTTTGACACAGACAGGTGGGTGTTAGTTTGGATTTCTGATCTGTCTCCAAAGACCGATGGCCTTAAGATTGTTAAAATGCATTTTGTTTGCCTGTTTATTTTCTGTGTGTCAGTTTTAGGCTAATGTTGGACCGAGGTTCTTAAGCCTTGCCTGTTGTCCAACTCAAAATCCTCTTGATAAGCTGCCACCTTCACACTCTATCATAATATATTGGCCTTTCATTTCAGAAGCTATAATATGCTTAATGCATTCTTCCAGGCTTGGAGCCTGTAGCACGTGCTACCACCAGCCACCAGCTCCAAATACAGGCCTCTGTGCCAGACGAGGTGGCATGCCGTATATGTTAGTCAGTACTCTGAATGTGATTGTGGGTAATGCATTTGAATGCCCTCTATCCATATTGGGCATTTCACTTTTTGTTATCAGGCTCTTTAATGTTGACTGTTATGTTGCAGATTGTCAGCTTGATTTATCTCTCATGATATTATCATTATCACGCTGGTTACGGAGCAGGTGATGAGCACACTCACTGTTAGCTGTTGCAGCCGCCTATTTGATGATATTTAATAAATCTTTTGCAAATACAGTTTTAGGGTCTTGCAACACTCTTCCAATCTGTTCCCACTCTCTGAACACTCTGGGTGGTGTATAGTTACCCAGTGGGAATGCTGTGTAACTATACACAAAATGAGAGAAAAACAAGACAAGTTTGGTGCCCTGCTTTTTTTACTGATAAGTTACTTAGGGATTACAGTTTTCATTCTCCTGATTTCAGGGAGGCAGTAGTATGATCAAGTGGTATAGTTGACATAGTATTGTGACAATGGGTGTGTGTTAGACTGTCAAAATCATGACAGGTGAGTGACACTATCAACATTCACAAACAGATCTATGAATCACTTCCCATCCAAAATAACATGCCTAAGATGTTTAATCTGCTGAAATGGGCAGAGCGTGTAACTACCTCCAAGAAATATATTCCCACATTTATTTTTAAGATGGCTGAAATTAATTTCTCTACAGCTGGCTTCTTTTGTAAAAGTTTTTTTTATTATTGAGGAGTCTTCTTCTCTTTTCTTTTTGTGTTGCACTGACTGTCATAGAGCCTCCTGTTGTGAAAATTAAAACTTAAAATGCAGGTTGCTCTGGTGTAGCATAGCATAAGTGATATGCTTATCACTTGGATGTGTAAAGCTGCCCCTCACTGAGTTAACATGCATACAACCCGATTCCTGAGAACTGAGAGTTGATTGGCTGTTTTTTTTTTTTTCCCTCATCAGCAATGACAAAGTTTGAGAATAGGCAAAGACAGTTGAGGCATTCAAATATTGTTGTCTCAAAAAATTACTGGCTGGTTTTGGCAGGAGAACCGAATTAATTTATTTGCTAAGGACAATTTTCATTTGCCTAATAGTGGAATGATTTTGCTTGGTGGCTGTCACTGTCACAACTTACTGTTTAATTGCAGTGAGGTGTGAAAGTGGGTGAAGGTGTGTTTATCTGTCACATGTCAGCCTCCTCATGCTCCCTAATCCTGCTTGTCTCTCTTCTATGGACTGTCTAAAAAAAATGCCTCAAAAACATAAATATGTATTTATATAATGACAAAGACTGAATGTGTTTCAGCATGCGGAAACAGCAGAGTTTATCGAAAACATATTGATCTTATTATGAATGAGTGATTGAAGATAATATCACATTTCTGATTCACAGCTGTATGAACAAAGTGAATAATTTGATTTGCATGACATGTTTTTTTTTCTTCTTTCATTTTTTTTTTCAACTGCATCTGTGCTCCGCTTGCATCCTTATCTGTCTGTCAAAATCTCTCTGATTTAAACAATACCAAACCTGTCATTCCCCCTTAAATTCAACCCAAACTTGGGTTATCCTTGACCTGTGGTTCTGGTGACTGAACTCTACTGTGTGCGTCTCCTTTCAAAATCCTTCCTACCATCTCCCCATAATTTCTGCTTTTACTTTTCTTTCTCCGACTTTTCCTTTCCGTTTGCCCCCCGGCTCAGCTGCGTGCACCGGGACAGGGCATTGCCCTTGGATCTTCATCTAGGGATGTTCCTGCCGACTTTGCTCAACCAGGCTTCCCCAGAGCAGATGGACCGTTTCTTCATGTCGGCCTGGAATCTGGAGATCATCGGCACCTACGCTCAGACTGAGATGGGCCACGGTAAAATGAATATACCAGTAGTCCAAATTTCAGGCCCATTTTGCATGAGACAGTTTTTCATCAGACAAACTGCTTAATAGCAGCAGTGGAGGTTGAAAAAATTTGGCAATACCTACATGGGATTATATGACTGCTATTAGGCTTGGATGATATGGCCACAGACGTTTTCACGATATGATTTTTTATATTGAAAAATTCTGATAATTATCACTACATATATTTAATAAGAATACGAATACTTCATTTACAGTTTTAGGAGTATTCTCCTTAGGAAAGAACCTACAGAAACCAGATGGTGTTAATTATGGTTTATAATATACAGTTATTATCAGGACGAATAGGTGACAAACATTCAACAGAACCAACGTGGCATCATATCTTAAGCAATGCAGTACGTAATTCCACTGGTTATGTCTTTGTATCGCTTTGATTTCTTTTCGTATGGGCTAATGGCTGAAAAAGCAGACACAATTGTTGGTTGTCGAACTTGAGAAGTTTGACTGGTTTTAGTGGTAGGCCTGGGCTGTTGGCTGAGGCTAGCACGATAGTGCAAACTCATGTTTTCGGAGTGCTCTGTGGGATGGTACCTTTTCGAAATGGTGGAAGAGGTTGGTGATGCTTCCCATTCTGCTGTGGACGGGTGACCGACATAATATGCACCAAATGGTGGTCTGTGCTTGGTCAGTTCAGGCAGCCAAACTATTTACACATAACCAAAGTGGTATGCCCTTTCTTTGGTATAGTTTCTTCATTTTTGGTGTCAGTGTCCTGGACTCTGTTTCACTCCCACAGCCGCTCATGTTTTGCTGAGTAACGTTAGGGTACTCCATACAATTGCTCATCCTGAGTTGTTGTGAGTTGGGAAAGGGCCGGAAACATACGTCATCCACTCATACCACATTTTGGATTCTCTGCTGTATGATTGGCTGCTCATGTAGTAGGAGACAGACTGAAAAATAACTATATCGAAAATAAAACTCATAAGTGTATCATTGTTATCGTTGAAGACTTTATCATGAAAATGATCAAGATCGTTTCATCGGCCGTCAGTGGCCAGTGCCATCATCAATTAAGCCTATTTAAAATACTGTTAGTTGAGGACGCTATTGCATTATTTTGTGCTGAGAAGGACTAGAGACATATCAATAGGCAGGAAGAGCTTTGTTGTTAGTGTTTCAGCAGGTGGTGCTGTACTGCAAAAATAAGTCTGAGGATTGAATTTCTAAGAATGAGTTATTTATTTCAGTGGAAGTTTTATGTTCATATCAGCAATTAGAAATTGTGGCTTTGTTCAGTGAAGCAGTTTGTTGCATGTTCAGTTCTCTGGAGCGGGGCTCTAACACTTCTCCTGCTCTGGGGCTGCCAGCCTGTATCAGATTTTAAGGACAAAGCTCTTGTCCCCTTCCTGGCCCCTTTGGCCCAGTTGTGCTTTGACTCAAATGTTCATTTGGTCAAATGCTGGCTGAATTTGGGGGGAAAAAAAAAAAAAAAAAAAAAAAAAATCACAGCACCAATCCAAAGAAAACATTTTTTTTCATGTAAATATCTGTCTGTGGCTGCAGGCCACTACAGCAACACAAATTCCATCTTGGATTGGCCTTTCAGACTGAATGCAGATTAGGAAACCCATTCTCAGTGCGTGCCCCGTGGGCCTCACTTTGTGTGGGCTAAATGCATATGCCTAGTCAGTCAAGCAAGTGATGTGTTCTAGGAACAGTATAAAATGGATTATCTTAAAAATATGATGCTATTGTCAGGATGTCAATGTCAGTACCAGTAAAAATCCACAGTTCTCTATACCAATTTCGATACCACAGGGAAAATAGTATTCCATATACTTAAATATAAATTTGTATAATATAATAGTAAGAAACAGTGAATGTGGTGGGCTAGGATGGCGGTGTTTCCACCCTTTGTCTCGAAAATGCGACAGCACTGTTACCTTTCTGCCTTTTTTCTTGGCTCATCTGTGTTGCTTTCTCCATCTGCCTCGAAGGCAAAATACTTCATACATGGCTTTTGTGCTTGGCTCTTTCCAAAAGGTTTTCAGTTAATTTTGCAGGTCAGGAGGAGCTGAAGGAGTACCGCTTGCCGTCTTTGTTGTTTGCTGTGCTTTTGCATGCTCTTGTGTTGGTGGCGGGTGTGCAGTTACTCACAAATGTGGTACCAGTCAGTGCTGTTGACACTGTATAAAACTTTGTTCCATTAGGTTTCTTGAAATTTGGCATTGACGTGATATCGGTAGTATCAGTTCTTGTGACAGCCCTAGTTTGTTTTCAGTGGTTTTCACATCTGTCAAACAACTACAAGACACTGCTTTCCCCCTCAAATATTTTTGAAAATTGAAATTGAGGTGCATTGCTTTGGCTTCATATTTTTCACTGTATTAGTGCATTAGTGAGTAATAACTTGGTTTCTGTCTTGCTATTATGTATTCTGTCACTATCATGTACTGTCTACATGTGTCTATGTCTATCTGTGTGTGTTTGTGTGTGTGTGCGACTGGGGGCCTTGATATGCTTGCTCTCTTCAGGCACACATCTCAGAGGGCTGGAGACTACTGCCACATACGACCCGGCCACGCAGGAGTTTGTTTTGAACAGTCCCACAGTGAGCTCCATCAAATGGTGGCCTGGAGCTCGTAAGTATCCTCATACTCTAATGGGGCTGCACAATTATTGCAAAAATTGGACTCCCAGTTATGCTGTGCAATATTTGGATCTTGATTGTCAGTCAGTTGTGCAAAGTTGTGCAAAAGCTGTGCAAAAGTTGTACAGTGGAAAAATATTGGAATTTTGATGTTCATGGTTTTATATTTTTTCCAACAAACTGTAAATAATAGTAAACTTTCATAACTTGTTCACCTTAAGTTGAAAACACAAGAATACAACAAGAACAGTTTGGTCTTCACTAAAATTAATTGATGTATTAAGTGGACATTGTAGAAGACATATACACCATTGACATTTGTTAACATTTTGAATTTGTCTGTCCTGTCTACATTAGATGAGGGCTGAACAATTACTCAAAATATTATCAAAATCACAATACAGCCAAGTGCAGTACACAAATTGCAGTAGCTGCAATTTTTTATAAAGGTAAAATATGTGACAAAACAGTGTTGTAAATAAAATATTTTGGTGCTGGAGAGATGGCCCCACCTAGAAATCATATTTTCCAGAAGTAAGAAAGCATGCTCATTTGATACATACCCCAGCAAAAGTCACATTATTGTCATTTTAATAGGTTTTGAATATGAAATGAATATGAAAATTAAGATACAAAAATTACCACTCCTATTAAAATCGCAAACCATATTGCAGTTGTAGTATTTGTAAAATTAGTGACTTTTTAGCTAAACTGAATTTTCAGAAATATGGAATCATTTCTATATCATGCTAAACCATGAGACTTTAATGGTTCGTTTATTTACATCGATAGATTATTTTTAAGGGCTTCCCTTTCAATCCACCGTTAACTTTAAGTAATTGAGCAAAAAACAAAAAATGAATGAGTGTTATGGCACAGAATTTTTCTTTTAAACTACGTAGTTATATCCATCAGGCTGTCGCTGGAATGAGATATTGCATTTGGTTGTGTTTGTGTGTGTGTATCTGTCAGCAGCTGTAGCTCACATACTACTGGGCCTGTCAGCCTAATATTTTTTTGTGTGTCTTTATGACTGTATGATCAAGGACCTCCCTCGGTTGCAGAGATTCAAAACCTTTGAAAAATTAGCACTTGAGAAGATAAGATATGCAGGCAGTGCCTACATACTTTCCCTTCTCCTGGTAGGTGAAGTAGGGGGTGGTCCGACGACCGGAGAAGGGGAGATACGCCTGGCAGAGATCAGGACTCTACAAAGTGCACTCTTCTACTTGAAATTTCTACATTTCCACTAATGTATGATATCTCATATCGAATGAGATTAACATTATGTAAAGTATAGCTGCTGTGTCAGTACTGTTTCTCAAATAGCAGTGACAGCTACGTGGATTAATTAATATTGAAATAAAAAATACTACTCCCAATGCAAACTTTGCACAGACTTTGTCATCACGCTGGTTTTTATCCAAACTACCAGTAAGCAAGAGAACGTTGTCAAATAGTATAAACCAAAGTTTAGTCTTGGAAGATTGTACATTCAAATTTAATAGGCCCACAAAAGACTACAGTAGTTTTGCAACATGCCTCAGTGTGATCCATAATAGTGTTAAATGTAAAGCTGGTATTTTCCTTTTCTTGACAACTGTTTTTATTTTCTCCCTCCCTCTCTCTAGTTGGAAAGACATCCAACTATGCAATTGTCCTTGCCCAGCTTTATACTCAGGGGAATTGCCATGGTTTGCACGCCTTCATCGTACCCATCCGCGACATGAACACCCATGAACCGCTGCCAGGTAACCACTGCTGTGGTTGTCTTTAATGTCTCTGGGTGTGATTTGATGGTACGTTGTTTTTTAATCTCCTGCTGTTACCTCACACTGTCTCTGACTCGCTCTTTTTGTCTTTCTCCTCTTTCTCGCCCTGTCAGGTATTGTGGTTGGAGACATTGGCCCCAAGTTTGGCTTTCATGAAGTTGACAATGGCTTCTTGAAACTAGAGAACGTACGAATTCCACGTGACAACATGTTGATGAAATATGCCAAGGTAACGTTGTGCAATAAATTGACATTATTTGATAAGATACAAAACACTAGGCTTTTATGGGTTTTGGTAATGTTTTACTTTTAGATTAGTCTGCTAATATAGCTTTTGTTTATTGAACTAATGAAGCATGTGTATTAGACTTCTGTGTCCTCTATGTTTAGTTCTCTGTGAGAGTACTGCTATGAATGTAAAGTATGCACCGCGCTTTTTGTTGCTCTGCAGTCTTGTCAGTTCATTTGCTCTGTATGTGTGTGAGATCAGTGTGTACTGCGTATGCTATATGCCTGTGTTTGATGATATAATAGCAGCCCGTGTGGAAGTTCCCCAGTCCGGAGTCTTTTATTTATTTTATTTATTTTTAAAGTTTAGACTAAGTGCTGACAGGAGGTAGGATTTTTACTCCTGATCCTTAAGCACCTACAGTCAGATTGACTGTGTGTTTTGTTTATTTTGCCCACTAGGTGGAGCCAGACGGTAGCTATGTGAAGCCGCCCAGTGCCAAGTTGACCTACAGCACCATGGTCTTCATCCGCTCTATGATTGTAGGAGAGTCGGCCCGTGCCCTCGCCAAATCCTGCACCATCGCCATTCGCTACAGCACCGTCCGACGCCAGTCTGAGATCCGTCCTGGGTTAGTCATCGCAGACTATTAGTCATGCAAATGGCTACACAAACATTGCACAAAGTCAGACACACACGCACACACAGAGTTTCCCTGGTGCTTTGAAGGACTTAGGTGCTGTGTCACTGGACATGGACATAATCAAAAATTCAAATATCAAGATGTTTTTGACTGAATCCCTCTATTGATATTGTGGGGATGGCTATTGGTGCTTTCGTCAGATATTTACACACAAGAGATTTTGACCAACCACTAGCACTGTGGATATGATGACCAAGCAGGTAGCGGCAAACAGCTAAAACAAAGAATTATGTTCAGAAAAGTGCATCCACTCACTGTAATGCTGCCTTTAAAAGTAGGAAAAGACAACACTGGTTTATCACAATATTACAATATTCAAAGTCCCAGAGGATATTTAGTCTTATATCACGATATTTATATCATATTGATAAATTGTCCAGCCCTAGCAACGGCGAGTGTGTTTGCATGTGTACACACGCAGGCAAGTGTCTCAGCAGTTTCCCTTTTAACAATACAGCAAGCCTGAAGCCAGAGCTGACCTGACTGTGGTTTTCTGGAACATTAGGGAAAGCAGAGCCACTGGAATACAACCAAAATGCTTGTACCTTTTTTTTCTTACTCTCTTGTTTTTCCATATTTCCTGTTCAGTCAACTTGTGCGCTGCCCCTTAGTCCTATAATGGCATAATGGGATAACACTTGCACACACACACATATGCTCATGATTATGTGTGCTTGGCCAAGCAAACATGTCTGTATCTGAAAGAACTTTTTCAGCTTTGCAGTGCTTACTTAGCATCAGCAAGAATGTAGATGCAACCCAAAACATTTAAAGGCCCTTTTCCAAAACTGAAAACAGCATTGAGATAATAAAATCAAGCCAATGTTTGATTAGCTAGAACAGAAAGCAAGAGATGAGTGTTCGCTTTAAAGTTATTTAAATAAACATATTCTAAGACAATTATTTGTAGGCCTACAAGTGTCCCCAAGGTTACATGGTTTCAGTTTGCACTTAAGATCAAAATATTTACACCTCAGGGTCTGTCTGTACTTAGAACCAGAAACTCACCTCTTGCTTTTACAGCAAGGCTTTGAATTTTGTCATTTTGATTTATTTTGCCGCAATTGTCACTGTAAGTTATGGCATCAAGGCTATTGATTAACATGTGAAGGTTTGGAGTCTGTGAATAAATTACTATTTTTAACTAATTCTTTAACTTAAGACAAATCTGCTGCACAAGTGGATTAAACTAGTTACAGTGAGGCCAGCTTCTCTCTTCTGTATCCCAGTAAGAAGAGCATGAATGGTATGAATCAAAGTTGTGGCTAAGGCTGATGATTATCAATAGATGCAGCTCATAGCCAATTCCTGATAGGTTCACCCAGAATGACTTTTCCTAATAATATATCAGGCAGACTACAGAAGACTACTATATATCTTTCAAAAATAAACCCCCTAATATTTACAGTACAACAAACTTTGTATATTTGGATAGTTTTGAATCGCTAAGTCATGATAGGTGGTGGAAGTACAACCTTTTTAGTGAACACTTGCACCTGTGTGTTCCTGTCCTGCAGGGAACCAGAGCCGCAGATCCTGGACTACCAAACCCAGCAGTACAAGCTCTTCCCTCTGCTGGCCATGGCCTATGCCTTTACCTTTGTTGGCCAGTACATGACCAATACCTACCACCGCATCACAGCAGACATCAACCAGGGCGACTTCAGCGAACTGCCCGAGGTACTGCACTCACTCATTTGAGACTGTTACCTGAACAGGCTTGATTGTGGCCAGATGTTGTTACTTATTGACTGGCTGACAGACTGAACTCCTTCAGTCACGCTAAACAACTTTAGAGAGGAGGTTCTGTGGTGACTGATTAACTGACTGCAGTTAGTGGGCTACACACTTATATGTTCATCTGTATTCAGTGGACAGAACAACACCATCTGACCTGAACCCTCAAGGCAGACAAGAAAACTCTCCCCCCAGAAACCCAGAAGCCAAAAAAGGGGGAAATGGAAGACATCTTGGGAAGGGCCACAAAGAAAAGAAAGCCCTTTCCAGGCCAGCTACGAGTGCAGTGGGTGCCAAGTGGACAAATCAAATACAGTTGATTAGTTAATCAGAATCAAGTCAAAACTAAGAGACAACTTATTCTCGCTATTATCTAAATTTAAGTGTTGTTCAGATACTTAAAAGTAATCATTATATTGTGGTAAAAACACCTTTTTAAGCAGTAGAACATCAGGTTGAAACATAACTGAAATCGGACAAAACCTGATTTATTTCCCAAAGCACCACAACTGCAAAAAATTATAGAAGGACCCAGGAAAACGCTGCATCATGCCTATCACAGGCTACTTTTCATGATCTATAGTTGTAGCATACTTGCACAGCCAAGAAGCTGATTTCTAAGGCAATTGGGAAACAGAAGGCAGCCACATAAAAGTTTATGCTCATAGAAATCCATAAAATCTGTGTATACAACTTTTTCAGTGACCTATATGAGGAATGTAAATGGATTAGCTCATAAGGATATAATGATTCTTTGTGAAACAAAATCTAGCAGGCATTTCAGTTGTGGCTAAATATCTAAAAAATGACACTATGGTCTTTTCTCTTTTGTAATGTTGGAACACTAGAGAGATTGTAAGGCTAGCAATTTTTGCTTTGATCACCACACTGAAGCCCAGCTGAACTGACAAATGAGGTAAAACTGAAATTTATTTTTGAGCGGCAGCAGTTTGGATTGCTGGTGAAGAAAATGGCAAAAAGACAACAAAAAGGGCTTCTGACTTGTGCTGCAGACACGTCTAGCAACGTGCTGGAGGTACCTGGTGTTAATTTTCAGTAAAATTCTTGCTTAGCGAAATGATAATGTCAAAGCATTAATCCATCGTCTTTCAAACTGCACCAATAACCTGAATATAACTTCACATCCCCTTCAACTTTTTTTGATCAGTTGCTACTGTGCTAACATGTGCATCACTTTACTTGACTGGAATGTTTTTTCTTGTCAGCAGTTCATACATGACTGTCTGTGATTTGTCTCTGCAGCACTGTATTATTGGGCAGCTGTTTATAAAAATCAAAATGTTCTCTCTTTGTGGAACTCCCATGTGTGTAGTCAGGGTTAAGGCCTTACCAAAAAGCCAAGTTCAAACTGTTTTCCCTCCTGTTCCCAGCTCCATGCCTTGTCTGCGGGTCTGAAGGCCTTCACCACGTGGGCAGCCTCAACGGGCATTGAGGTTTGCCGCATGTCATGTGGCGGCCACGGCTACTCGTGCAGCAGCGCCCTGCCAGAGATTTATGTCACTTTCACCCCCACGTGCACCTACGAGGGAGAGAATACAGTCATGATGCTGCAGACTGCCAGGTATCTCACCACAGTACACACACAGGTGTAACACAGATAGCAATGCCCACACAGTAATACCTGCGCTGACATAAGCACTTCCAAACAAATGTAAACATGCACACACAGCTGTGGAGGTGTTACAGTATGCAGCGGTTCTTGGCATGTATGCGCTAGTCATGGGTGGTATCTATTTTATCATACCTTCATACCTTCCTTTCACCAAGGTGTATGATGGTATTTGTGTAACAAACAAACAGACAAAAAAATGTAAAAGCTGAACTGCTTGTGATAGAAGCCATCGTAGAGTGTACAATATTGATAGCTTAACCTTCAATGCTGTGTGTCTAATATGCAGTTACCCTACAAGTCTTGCTGGGTTTAAATACTTATGGCCAATAGAATAATAAATAGATGGCAAATAGGAAAGAAATGCCCTTCTTCCATAGCTTCAGCATACCTGCTGGAGGACCTAATGTCACTTGTTGCCACAGTGGACACCGACACATCAGCAGGCTGAACGGAGATTATGTGCCGATGATGGTTGCAAACCAGCAGTAGAGTAAAATTTTGTAGATGGTAGAAGTGATCTCAAGATACTTGAGGCAATCATTGGGACCAAACCTAAAATAATCTCAAACAGGTGCAGAGGCATTTTTCTTTGTGGCTTTTCTCAGCTCAGGTGCCTTTTCCCCAGTAGAGACTGACTTCTGGTGGCATATGCTAAACACTACTATACATCACCTTAATACAGCATCTCAATAGCAGTTAAATAGAAAGAGGAGCATCTGTATTCATGCTCAAATTAACAATCATACCTTTGGGGTGTGGTATACCATAATAATACCTTGATTCTGCCCAAACCTACCTCACACACTTCATTATTCGTTCATCACTTGTGTATCACAGCTTGATGCAGACATGGAACTAGAGACAAATTAAGACATAAACACATGCTCTCACTCAGCAGACCATGCCACAAATGTGGTTGACACACCAGCTTCTCCTCCCTCAACAAAAACAAATACGGTTCACATTTTTCTTTCCTAAGTGCAAGCTGTTATCGTTTTGCACAACCAATTAGGAACAGGTCAACAGTTCAGAGTTTCAGAAGCCTGTTATGTTGTACTTTGTTTTTCAAAAGGACAGGGTTTCCTCAACAAAGATGACTAATTGAAGAGAATGCAAGACCTCATACCTAAAAACAGCACACATACAGTCGTTAAATGGGCATAATTGTGTTGATATAAAACCCTTCTATGACTTGGTGTTGATAAAACATGGTCTTGAAACAACTAGATTGGCATGGAAATAAGGTGTGTATGTATGTGTGATGGCTTCAGTGTCAGTGTATTTTGTTTGCCAATATGAGAGAGAGTGTGCATGGCCAGCTTATAGTGTTCTGTGTTTTTATTTTGCATATCACTGTTTCACTGGAAAAATCCTAACACACTGTAACACTGGTGTAACAGCTACTGGAGATGTCTTTTATCTGTACTTATTTTGTTGTTTTGATGGTGTATTCTCATTGACGATGTAAACGTCATGTCAAAAAAATGTCAGCTATCTTAAACATTTGTGGTTAAATGTCAGATTTGGATGTGAGTCGCACAGAGTGAAAGAGCCGGGAGTTCTTTTTAGACTGAACATTTTGCACCGATGTTCAGCAACAGCAGAGAAACAAATCCACTATAGACAGAGCAGAAATACCCATTTCTCTACAGAAATGCAGCATACCTTGTGTTTTTGGTTTAATTCATTACCATTTTCTAGAGTTGTTGAATATGTGGCAAGTTGGGGTAGGGTGTGTACAACAGAGAGGTTAAGTATCTGAGGATGGATTTTTCCCTGCCCACCTTTCGCTCTGTCTCTTCATGTGTATAACCCCTCCTGTGTGTGTTTTCTGTGTCCAGACACCTGGTGAAGAGCTATCGGCAGGCTCAAGCAGGCCAGCAGCTGAGCGGTAGTGTGTCATACCTGAATGATGCACAGCAGCAGAGGGTGCAGCCACAGCCTGTTTCTGCCAGACCAACTGTGGTGAACATCAATGACCTGACCAGCCTGGTGGAGGTCTACAAGTTGAGGGCTGCCAAGTAAGACAACAGCAGGGGAGAAGTATCACTGTTGGCATGGGTTTGTGGGTTGGAGAATGGCAAACGGGACAGCCATTAAAACAGCAGAGGAATGGAGTGAAGGGAATGGGAATCATCATAGGAAAAGGGGGGAGAATAATGGTAAAATATCCTGTAGCATGAAGACAAAGAGTTAAACCAAGAGGCAACTTACCAACTCTTTTTAAGCCACTTAAAATTTATATTTTTAGCTATGCTTAAACTTGAATTGTTGTCTGTATGGGTTCTTATTTTAATTTGTGCTTCAAGTCCTTGTATTTTTTATTCTTCATGTATTGCTCACATTTTATTTATCACTCACATTTTTGATAAGTTATAAAGCGTTTTATAAGATTAAGTTTGAGAAGAACTCTGAATAAAATTTTTTGGTTTTATATATTTTGTCAAATGGCTTTGCCCATGCACTCTTGATGAGTTGCTAGTAATGTGGGCTCCGAGTGCTACTGTAGAAGAAGCTGACGTTAACACTGTCTGAATAAGAGCATCAGCTAAAATACTTAAATGCTTAAAATGTAAGTGTAGGCGGTTGTGGTATGTGTTTGAAAGGCTGTTGGCTGCTTTGTAACAGTAGGAATACAGAAAGGTAAGCAGTTGGAGTAGAAGAAGGATTTCGTAAGTCGGACATGTTGATGTTTATCGGACCCCTGTTGTCAGCATCACTGTCCACTCCAGATGTGATGCTAGCCAGAATACGTGTGTGTATCTGCTCAACTCCACTGTCAGCTAGTTTCCTGCCTTTCGCCTGCTTAGAATCTGACGTTTTATGGGGTCCAGATCACGTCCCTGCATGCTGTCAGGCTTTAGTCACATCTAAATCTGTTTGGCAGCTGTGTCGATTTAGGGTCTAAGCCAGCCAGTCTGGAGGGCGACTTAAAATGGCCCACCAAGTCGCACGCCAGAAAGACGAAAGGCATCGGAGGAGTCTCTTTGTGATCAGCAGTTTTATTCCTGCAATATGTCCTTTGGAAGACTTAGATTAAACTGATGTCAGTTGATACCTGAAAGGACCTATCCCATTACAGAAGTTTCTGCCAATAGATGTCTTTCCCATAGAATGACACTTTGGGAGGATGGGGCAGGTACAATCGTTTACTGAAATAATTGGAACACACACACACACCTCAATCTCTTCCTACACACACCCGCTTGGCCCATCCCGCCTCTTTCTGTCTCTCTCTCTCTCTACCTGTGTGTATCTGCTCTGTTTACTTTTTTGTCAGCAGTGTGTTTTTATAAATTTGCCCAAAAAAACATAACTTGTGTCTTGGATTTTTTCACCTGCAATTCCATTTCTACACCAGCAGGTTAGTCGTGTATGAAGGCACTTGGTTGTTAATGATGTATTAAAACGATCAAAATCGACATGATGCCAAATGACACTTCCTTTGTCCAGTAAGTGCTGGTTGCTTGGTGTCGTGACCACAAATGGGGGTGCGGGGGCTGATGTGTAACTGGTGCTAGAAATGAAAGATGTGGCCCCAAATGAATACACTAATGGGAAACCTTGAATGGGCTGTTGATATACCTACGTGTGGGAATCAAGAGAGCTGCTCTGTTTTTAACTAAAGGGAGAGTCACCATTAAACTTAAGTACAACCTCAAAGATGATGATGATGCATTTGTGTTTGCACACTGGTCAGATTGGCGGGTATGAATGCCTCTTTTTAATGCTGTCATCATATAAATTACACCTTTGGATAATGATAGTTGTGCGTGTTTGTAGGCTGGTAGAGATGGCAGCTAAGAGCATCCAGCAGGAGCTGCAGCGCAGTAAGAGCCAGGAAGACGCCTGGAACAGCAGTGCCATCGACCTGGTCAGGGCCTCAGATGTAAGTTCAGGTTTTTGTGTTTGTGTGGGTATTTTTTATTTTCCATAATAAGGTATACCTAACCTGCTTTACACCACAGGCCAATGTAAAGAAAAAATGTGATTAATTTGGCCTTGCACCATTTTATATCATCTTAAAACCAAGGATAACCCACACTGAAGAGAAATTGTCTTTATCCACAATATTTCTTCAGTATCACTCTTCGCTAATCCTCAGACTTAATTTTCATCCACTCTCCAGCGTTTTCACAATTTTTTTGTGGTCATGTCAGAAAGCATGATTTAAACATTTTTTTAATGAAATTTTATTATGCTCATTGCTTGTCTCATTAGATAAGTTAGTTTTATCACTATCTCTTTTATCAAATGAAATTGTGTAAAATCACTGTGACCAACTGATTTTGGTGTCAAGACATTTTTGGTCTTTAGGTATTTTGACAGTGTTTCACAGCTCACAAATCACAGCTTTGGCCTCTGTAAAGCACAAAATGTCTGTCTGCATATGAATGAGGTCCTGGACCCCTTGTATCGTTCTGGAGCTGCTTTTCCCCTTCTGTGTCCCTCTGAATCGGTCTCATCCATTTGCCCATCCTTCTGTTCCTTGTCTCCAGGCCCACTGTCACTATGTTGTGGTGAAGCTGTTTTCTGCCAAGCTGAGCGAGATTGGTGATACAGCGATACACTCGGTGTTGTCAACCCTGGCCCTGCTGTACGCCCTGCAGGGCATCGCCCAGAACTCTGGAGACTTCCTGCAGGTAACATACACACGCATTGGCTTTGTTGTAATCGACTGTTTTTTGTTTATTTGAAATAGGGGCAGGAGGTAAGGAGTGACAAAAGCTGGAAACAAGGTCTCAGCAACTTGACAGCACAAAAAGTTGAAAAATTCAACTTAATGCAAATGTAAAGTGATGCAATGAAAATGATCAATACTAGCTTAGAAAAATGGAAGACAGGTGATTAGTCTCTAAATGGTACAGTACTACAGCTAGGTATAGTTGACACTCTGGATGACTGATTTAGAGACCTTGCATGGTGATCATTAGTGTGTGTAAACATTTACAGTACAATAGATAATTAGATAGGACCATACCAGTGATTTTGTGTGTTTAGCATAATATCAACAAAGGTATATGATTCATGTTTATGATAATTGTTTCCCAAAGCAAGCAGTCGTATATTATTACACTCGCTGTGATTTGATGACATAAAATTGGGTCGAGTGTCTCCGCCAGAAAATAGTCCCGAGGGAAACGTTTGCTTTACACAACTATTTAACAGTTCCGTGGTTCATGAATAAGGTTGCTAAGGCAGAACATAAGGTGGGTGTTTGAATCAAAAATTCAAATTTGAAAATCAAGGGATTTTGATGTTATCTTGTTAAAGCTTTAGTATCCCCTGCATGATTTACAAAATGGTATATTGCAATGTAAAATGTGGCTGTATTGTAGTAAGTTGGTTACACATTCAAAATCACTGGTATGGTCCTTTACTTGCTGATTCACAGTTGTGAGGAAACACTTATGGAGAACAACATTGTTGAGTGAGGACACGAGTTACTTGAGTCATCATGATGTCAGTTGAATTCTGGTTAAAATCTCACATGCAGTGTTTTTTTCTGTAAATGTTCTGCTGGGCTGCTCCAGTGATTTGCATAGTGTCCGTACTGTAGCGTCTGTCAGCTTCACTGACCACGTCCATATGCAACAACTTCCTGCGCCACTGTGCTACAGACTGGACTGAATGCCATCTTTGTCTCCCAGCTAACAAAACAGGGGCTTGTGTGTCAGATACTATTCATGGTCATTGTGGCATTCCTTTGTATGGCTTTGAGGTTGTGAATAAGAAATATTCTGCACAAGCCAAGCCAGTGTCCTTTTTTGAAGTTTTTTTGTTTCATGTTAAACCCTTTGGCTAACTGAGCTTTCATTTCAAAAAGAAGTGTGAGTTTTCATGCCTTACTCCTGGTGCTAAAAATGCATACAAAACAGGACCGTAGCATGCACCAGACTTGCTAAGGCCGACCAAATACCTTTCCTTCATCTTTCTTGGGACATTTGAATATGTCCTAACAGTGCTTCTCAATCTCCATCTCCATCTCTGTGTTTGATTGCAGGCTAGTCTGCTGAGTGTGCCCCAGGTGCTGCAGGTCTCTGTTCGCATCAAGGAGCTGCTGTCTCAGTTGAGACCCAATGCTGTGGCACTGGTAGATGCCTTTGACTACCACGACGAGATGCTGAAATCAGTCCTGGGACGATACGATGGGAATGTCTATGAGAACCTGTTCGAATGGGCCCGCCGCTCCCCTCTCAACCGCACAGAGGTCAGTGAGGGTCATATCGAGACCTGAATGACAGTAGCACTTATGGAAAAATAAATATTTAATGTGATCTCAGTACCAGATGATCACAATCACAGAAGTTACAAAATAGAATAATTAATTGACTTTCAAATATCTTTGTTGCATTGTTCTGTATGGCCATCTGTAACCTTGTATTCGTGTGCACCTGTATCACCTCATTTTTTGTTCTTTTTTTTTCTTTCTGTAGTGTTATTTTCAGCTTAAAGGGACAGTTCAACCAAAACACACAAAAAATATTTTCACACTTCCCTAGTGTAATCTTTCTATCCAGATAGTTTTTTTTGACTTGTTGAGGTCTCCAGTCTATCTGCTTGTGTCTCTTATTGCCTGAGAGTTTGTATGCCTCCTTAGAGGTGCATAGATACAGTTCAGTGGCGTACATTGGCAGGAAATAGTTCTCAAAAAAAGTCTTTGCCCCCAGGGTATCCTTGTCATTATTTTTGGAAAGAGCTGTTCTTGTTTTTTACATGAATATTTTTGATGGTCTGAGCTCCAAGAATGAAAACCCACTGAGCGTTGTTTTACTGAAGTGACAGGAGACAGGGAAGGTCACAGCTGACTGAAAAACTCACAAAGAAACTAAATGAATGGATCAAATGCTCTATGGATATGTGGGAAAATGTTTGTTTATTTTTTTGGGTGAACTGTCCCTTTAACACTTGCTCCTCTGCTGTTCTTTCCTCCTCAGGTTCATGAGTCCTTCCACAAGTACCTGAAACCCCTACGGTCCAAACTTTGAGCTGACCCTTAACCCCCACCCCCCACCGCCCCACCGCCCCT
>OMLB01012081.1:16332-44767 GCA_900302555.1 Myripristis jacobus | reverse complement strand
GGAAGGGAGAAAATGAACAATAATGGTCTCTACAGTTCAGCATCTGCTCATTAATCATTCATTGCCAGCCAAGTGGCAGCAGCAGGGAGCACAGTGATATTTCAGGTTACGGTATCAAATCTCAATTTATAAATAGAATGGAGTTATGGAGCAAGGGGGGAAGAATACCTTCACTCATAGCCCCCCCCACACCTCCCACCTCCCCTCGAGCATTCACTGATCTTCCTGTATCTCAGGTTGGCCGAGGTTGCAGTGATTCGGCATGAATAAAGGAAGGAAAAATCATTCACTCTCAAAGCAGCCTTGTAAATGGGAAGCAGTTGTGATGTGATGCTGCAATTACTGCCCACCCCCACCCGTCCTCTTCCCACATGAAGAGTCTAATAGATGGCTCAGGCCATTTCAGAAATTACAAAAGGAGAGGGGGAGACTATGTGAAAGTGTAATATTTCCCTCATAGCCCATAGATACTTTCCTGCTCAGCCGAAACACATTCAGTTATCAGCTGACAGATTTCTGCTGGAGTGGCTGAGTGGGATGCATGCATATTCCTCCCACTGCACATCCGGATCACAAGGTTTCCACCATCTACGGACGGCCTTATCTGTCTCACCTGCAGTAAAACCTAGTCAAGCTGTCTCTCTCGCATCACATCATGTGTCATATTAAACATGCAAAAAGGAACATACAGTATGTGCTCTAACACCCGATAGATGCCGCAGGATCGATACTTGAAACATTCCTCCGCGATTCCATCTGTGACGCCGATTGCCCCGCAGAGCCTTCATCTCCATCGCTCAAGGGCAGCCCTTCCACAGACGGTCACATGATGGATGGCGCGGAGTCCTTTGAGCCGGTCACATGGCAGAGCTAACGGTGGGGTGTTGATGGCGGTCTTACTGCCGCCTCTCACTCCCTGAGACACGGCGGTGACAGCTGACACCTTCTATTGATTAATGTTCCGTGGGCCTGTCACATCTCACATACCAAGTACGTACTGCGCTGTATGTCAAAGAGGCACCGATGAACTGTTTGGTGAGGGAGCGATAAGGCATGATGAGATCGCTGCATTCTGTGTATATGCCTCATTTAATTTACAGCTTCATATACTGTGTAAATCCTTTGAAAGCATGAATGTTTACATGTAGTCATATACTGTTATGAAACGAATTTTTTACTCCTATCATGAAGCTGTAATGTTTAATGGACACATTACGGCCAGATTCCAGCTCAATCTTTTTCAATTCTCAAGCCATTCTCAACCATGTCACACATTTGATCATTACAGACTCTCCGCCATGTTAGGCTAGCCAAGCATTGAGCTCACCCATGAACACGGAATAGATTCCCAAAGCTTGTCAGTGTTAGTGATTTGGCTTGAAGCAGTCAGCCAGCAGAGAGTTTCTTAGCATTTTAATCTGAGTTCAAACTCTTTTACATCGCATTAACAAGAAGGAGAACTGACAAGTTCATCAGCCTACCAATGACTAATTGAAACAGAGGCCTTAAAAATTCAACCTCCGATCTGACGTGTGTGAGTGAATTATAATGACGATTAGTGGTTAGCTTGATGGCTGACGGTGTAACGAAGCCTTCTCCAGTTGTTCTCATGTGTTGATGCTGAATGGCTTTGCTGCAGCAGGTCTCCCTCTGCCCCTCTCTGTCTCTTTTATTGTCTGCCCCCCGCTTCTCATCCCATCTCTCCCTCGCTCCCTGTACATCTTGTTCTACCTATGACACTTCACAGTGTCTCAGCCAACACAGCCAGCAGACAGATATGAAGAGGCGTTGGGGGGAGGGATAGTGGCAGAGAGTGACAGAGTAGGAGAGAAGGTAGAATGAGGGGGATGAAAGCCAGCTCTAAACGATTGACGGCAGACTAGAGTGATGTGCTGGGGTCCTGAGCAAGGCCAGCAGACATAAACAGAGCGTCAGTCAGTCTGTGTGTGTGTGTGTGTGTGTGTGTGTGTGGGTGGGTGAGTGTGTGTATGCGCGCATACAAGTGTCTTCCTGTTTGTCCTAAACAGAAAAGACACAACGAATTGAGAGAGAGGAAAGTGGTCTAGGATGGTGGGTTGCTTGGAAACAGTTCGATGTCCTGACCAATGGAGAGAAGCCGTGGAATCTTGACGAAGCGTGAAGAAGAAGAAGAAGAAGCGGCAGACAGACACGAAGACAGACATGTACACAAAGGTGGGGGGGGGTCAGGCTCATGAAATATACATAGATGCTCACAGCATGTATTTGCACACACACACACATACACACACACACACACAAATGCACAAACACACTCAGGTCGCACAGGGACAGCAGATTGCCCTCATTACTTCAATCTTCACCCTGCCACACCTCCTTTATGTCAACATTACAGTTTCCTTATTGAATGCCTCAGCTTAAATAAATGTCTTTGTAATTAGACAAGCACACACACTCACACACACACAGACACGTGATCACATGCTCACTAATTACTGAACTTATGAGGAAACTAATCAGAAACACAGGGCCAGATCTTGTCACAGTCACACTTCCCGTCAACATTTTAGAAGTTACGTGAGTGAATTAAGCATATTGTGCAATCAGCTGCTTAGCACCTCAGATAGTTCCCCTGGTCAAGTCATGACACTTGGCCACATCCTCTAGGTGGATTCTGATAGGCCACGTGCCGATAGTGGTTTCAGCTGACATCTATGTCTTAGATTTGGTTTTGTTGGTTTTTGTTCCTCTCAGTCTATCTATCTATCTATCTATCTATCTATCTATCTATCTATCTATCTATCTATCTATTAAATGATCCTTTATGCTCAGTGGAATTCATGTGTTTATTTTGAGATATGAAATATAGAAAGATAAGAAAAGGAGAAGTCTGCATGTGAATGCTGTGACTTCAAAATGTGAAACGATTGCAGTCATAGCAACAGGTAAAAGATAAATAGCTGCCTGGTTTCATTCCCCCCAACACACACACACACACACATGCGTGCGCGCACACACACACACACACACACACACGTTTCCTCTAATCACACTTCCTCATTCACAGGACTGATTACATGACCCCTTTGTCATTTTGTCATTGTGCAGCGTTCACATTCTCACACCAGGCTCAGCACTGACTCTCAGTTCAGCTCAAGGAATCTCTCAGCCATGTGAGTCTGAGCTGAAGTTGTGTCCGAGTCCATGCAAACACAGTTAAAAAAAATTAAATAAATTATGGTCTCTGTGGGACCTGAGCTGACAGACATGCAGAGCAGGAACTTGCGCTGCTGTGAGTTTGAGTTTTGGTTCACGACCGAGGCAGTCATTCCCACATGCTGTTTCTCTATTGTATCTTTTGCTTTCCTTCACGCACCTTTGTTCTGTTTCCTGTAAGTACAGTAAATAAAAAAAAAATCCTGAAAAAGCAGAAATGCTCCAAAAGTTGAAGGTGACAGACGAGAGAGAGAAAAAAAATTGTGCCATTCTCTATATCGTGCTACATGCCACTGCTTTCAACAAGAGCACAAATGCAATATCTAAAAATAACAAAAAAAAAAAAAAAACAGCTCATCCTCCACCTACTATGTTGTCAGTGTGTCAAAAATGCCACTGGGTGGATCTATTGACATTGAAATAGGAAGCTTTTTTTTCAATCAGAGAGGCTGAGCAAAAGCATGCTCCTGAAATCAACTTCTGTGTGAGAGAAATCCAGCTATTTTGATCGCATTACATCAATTAATGTATGAAATAACTGTGAATTTTTAATTGATAATCCATTAAGTGTGAACTAATCCCATGATAGTGACTTGGTCATTTGTTAATGGTGAGCAACAGGAAGTCATGCATTACAGTCATACATCTTAATTTATGAATTAAATCATCATATCGTGCATACGTTAAGCATTACTTAAGCATATTAATTACACCTTTATTATAAAGTGTTAACCTAATAAGTAGATGATGGGTTTGCCAAATGTTTGAGGATCACTTCATCAATATATATATATTTTTTTAATTGTTGGACTGCTGAAATGAATCAATATCAATAAATCAATCTATAGTTAGAACTTAAAATGAATTATGTTGCCAGACCACACAGGCTTCGATATGCAGCTGGTTTAAAGTTCATAGGTGTTGAATGTATTTGTAATTGTATGTATACAGAAGGAATATTGTCGCCACTCACCTCAGCGCTGCTGTGCCTTTTCTGTGACGCTGCCTCTGCTACTCTGCTCTGCTCCCTGAGAGACCAGAAAACCACACGCCCGCTCATTAAGTGTGTATGTGTATGGGAAAGAGAGCAAGAGAGCACCGTCGAGTTACACACACGACTCTCTCTCTCACTCTCTCTCTCTCTTTCTGTTCCAGCCTCTCACTGTGTCTATCCCTCCTCCTATTATTCTTCCCTATCTCTCCTGGGTAATTTTCTTTTTTTAATCATTTTAATAGCTCTTCAGTTTTCTTTTCATGTGTTTTTCCACGCTGGACGTGCCAGCTGCCGGCCGTGATAAAGCAGAGCCTCCTAACAAAACTGCTGCCTTTGGAGACCGGGCTGTGTTACCTGACTGATCCCGAGCAACCTGTCGCATTCAGCCCTAATGAAATCACGGGTAAATAAGTCTAATCTCTAATGGTAAGGAGTGAAAGACGGCATGCGAGTTATTCATGCATGCGAACTCTAAAGTGTTTTCTCTGCCATATTCCATTTTTAAAATTCAGTGTCATTTTTAAATTTTAGTGTCAAAACTCTCTTGAAGCGTCCTGACACATCCACACAGCTCCTCCTCTCTTTAATCCACACAGGCTGAAGAATTTAATAACATATGGTTTGCTTAGAGCTTCATGGGTAAATAGTTTTGGGATGAATCTCTGAGAATTGGCACTGGCTGGTCTACAGTGATGTCAATGACCTGGTGGGTCAGCCGCTCCTCTAAATCTATATTTGTATTTCTGGCCCACTGCCTTTTCTTCCTCTGCCTTCCTACCTATTTTTCATGCACTTTGGCCCCCGTCGGTGACTCTCTCTTTCCTTCTTCCCCTGCATCAATCCATCTTGTAGGCTTCACACTAACATCCATAACTCATTATCACCCCTCTCTAGATACCTTTTGTCAGTCTTAGTGCCGCACCTTTCCTTATCTGTGTCTTCTCTGTCCGTCTCTGGCTTGGTCTCAGTTTCCGTGGCCTTCGTTCATATCTCAGTTGGTCGGGGGTTTTATCTTCCTTTGTCTTCCTCTTTGTCCATTTCTCTCTCTTGGACTGTCCCTATGCCGCTTTCCGTCGCTTTCTATTTCTCTGTCTCTTGTCATCTATGGCTATATCTGTATATTACAGTTCCATGCCCTTTCTCTCTAGCTGTCTTGTTCACTTTCTTTCTTGATTAGTATACAGTATACAAGACTACTTCTGAAGCTACCCTGAACCTCACATCTCTGCTGTCTCTTATGTACAAAAATGTCTATTTCTTTTAAAAAAAGTCTATTTCTTTCTTTCTTTCTTTCTTTCTTTCTTTCTTTCTTTCTTTCTTTCTTTCTTTCACTGTAGAAACTCAATCTTAAACCATTTAGTCTAATCTTCAGTGTTAAAATCTCATTTTTTTGCAAAACAAATAAACAAATGTGCCAGTGGGATGAGATAATCCCTTTTGTCTCCAATCACTTTTTCTGGGAACATGTATAAATATGTTGTAACAAGGCAGAAAAAGCCAGATTAGTCCACTAGGATCATAAAATGACACTTGATTCAACAAAATCCTGCAGTAAATTGATTAGCATCAGAAACAAGTAGTTTAGACGTAGTTTTTCAGGTGTTTTTTTTTTTTTTTTTTTTAAACCTTGTTTCAGGAAAGAACACGATTTTAACATTGCATATGGCACCAGTGACTTATGATGCAGATTTTTTGCAGTGCTCTTTCTTTCTCTTTCCCTCACACACCTCCAGACTCCACCCTCTTTTCTCCTTGTGAGTCACAAGAACAAGTTTCTCGTTATGCTCCATGAGACGGCGCTGCGTGTGATAACATATCTCTTTCTCTTTTCCACTCTCTCCTTTTTTCTCCTTTTATTTATCTGTTTCTGTGTCTTTCTCCTTCTGTCACACACACAAACTGTCAATAGCTGATTATATGTAACAGCTCCATACACACATCTACTCGCTATCCTGTCAGAGCTGAACTTTCTGTCAGCGTGAAAACCACACAGGGCTCTGACAAGCTCTCTCCCCCTCACGTTTCCATAACAACAGGATTTTCATACAGTAATGCATGGTGAAGGTTGGATAAGGTGGAGGACACATACTCTGCACTCCCACCTCTGACTCAAATGTATCACAGGCCACTTGGCTTTGAGCTTGATGCCTGTCAAAGCTGAGATCTTTTTCTGGATTCCCTTGGCTTGGGCGTCTTTTTCCATGTTCCCATGCCAGGTAGAGCAGGGAACATTATCATATATTTAAGCTGGTACTACGTAAAATGGCAGTTGGCAGTAGTATCCAAAATGCCATTAGCACTGTAAATATAAATTATTTCTATGGGAAGTGAAAGCACAATTCTCATTCTTGGTCAATCTTTTTTTTATTTTTTTATTTATTAAAACAAGAAGTATCTTGATAAGATAAGATACGATGAGTCAACTTCATGTAGAGCTGCCACGGCGCAACAAATTCCCATCTCTGCCACCCTCTTGTGGCTTTGCAGAGAAATGGCATCTGTACTGAATCACCTTGGAACAAGTTGGGACTAAAACATCTGGGGGCAAGTGAATAGAATTCATCGCACATTTAATGAAACAACTTACAAAAGAAAAAGTAAGACAAGATAAAGGATTTCTGACATTCTAATATCTGTATTAAAAAAAAAAAACAATGGTATGCATCGATAAATAATAGTTTAGCTCTGCTCTGTAAATCATCATAGAAACTAATGTAGCGTAAAATAAGTAAATAAGTAAAAAATGAAATAAATGAATTAAAACATGTAAATAATCAGTAACAAGATCACATCAACATGTGGAATAAAGGTTCAAGAGCGGTTTTGTTATTATTTAATTCGTTTCTTTGTTTATAGGCTATATACAACAATAACAAAACAAACAAAAAAAAATTATCTTTATTTTATTTATTCATGTTATTTTAGCACTTTAAAATTGTTGGATAGCCATTTGTGAATCGTGAATGTGTGTGTGTAGACTGGCTTAATACAGCCTACCTATTACTCGTTTTGACACAGTTTGACTCAACTGGCTGATAATGGCCTGCGCGGAGGACGGCCTGCTGTTGGAGTGGGATATCTTTGTGCTAGAGGATCTTTGGAGTTGATTGTTGACGACAGACAGACGGCGGGCTTGATAAAAAAAACAAAAAACAAACAAAAAAAAATCTGCGTAAGTATACAGCAGATAGGTTATTGGTATTAGTCGTACACTTTGACCTGCTGCACCAATTCACAGTACATTTTCACTAGTTCACAGTACAACTCTGTGCATTTTGTACTACAAGGCAATTAATAATTTGTGATTAATGCGAACACGGTAAACTGCTGTTAGGCTAAATGCGTAATGTTAGCCTAGCTAACTCCCCCTAAATCCCTCATGGAGTGTTTTTATTGTGTGAGTATGAGTCTGCGGCTGATAAGAGCTTTACATGGTAAATAGTCATAATGTAGAGATTATGTCTGTGTACAGTGCTGAAGTCAGAGTGAAAGATAAGTGTCGAAGTTACATAGCATTGAATAATAAATTCAGCAGGTAACATTCTCTGAGCTCACTTAGTTAATGCTAGGCCTAAAAGAGAATGAGCCAAGAATAAACTGTGGTCATCATTTTTGGGGGAACCTAATGTTTATGTGTGCTGAAGCCCTGTCTCCTCTGTCAGTATCAGAGTAAAACCCTCAGGATGTATTTTATTATCCTTCACCAGCGGTCAAATGCTGATAAATTTCAGCTCTGATTGGAGAATTTGTCAATTTTGTTAGTGATATTGGCAGATAATCAACCCACAAAACAGTCAGACTTGAAGAGTTGGCCGTTTTATGACTATAATATTATTGGATTATCTATTACCCATCCTAATCTGTTTCTGCTTCCTCCAGGAGTGATGGAAGTGTCTGAGATCAAAGACGTGTTCTGATGATGAACACAGAACTGTTGGGTTGTCATATTTATGTATATCAGGCAGGCATGAGTGCAGGTGGTAAAAATGGAAATCACGCTCTGGACCCTTTTTCGTGCCACTCACAAACTGCCAACCTAGAATGTGCTCAGTCATGATGTAGCCACTGTTGAGCATTAAACCGTTGTGGTTATTGTAATATAGGCTACACTTAAATGTGCGGGTGATTTTGATATTTAAAATATTTCAGCATTTCAACTTATCCTATAAATCCCAAACACAACCATAGATCTGGGCATAATGGCACATTCTGTACTCATTTGCTGTTAGTAATGGGATTGTGGTAATCAGCATTACTCTGTCTGTTGCCAAGGAGACAAAGAAGAAGGAAGTAAACTGCTGCCAGCTGTCTCCACATCCAGCCGAATGGGTCTCTTCTGCAAATGGAGAGAGGACAGAAATGGGCAAGTAAGAGTTCAGCAGGTCAAAACTAACAGGAGTGCACCAGCCTGCACGAACATGAAAGGTGATTACTGTTCTCAAGTCATCCATAAATGAACATGTCCAGTTCTTGGCTGGTAGCATAAGACTGAGGTTGTAATGTGATACACTAAACTGTAGCCAAAAAGGTAGATGTTAGATCCCTATATGGAGCTTACAGGGACAGAGAGGGAGAAAGATACTTCCTTTTATTATAATTGTGGTTCAAAGTAGAAGTCAAGACAGTAACCAAAAGGTTATGTTCAAATTCATTTATTTATATAGCCCCTCTTTGCGAGCATGTCTCAAAGGACTTGATGAATGATGACATATAAAAATAAGGAAGCAAAACAAAGCACAAGACAAATTCTAGTCCTAGGAAGCCCACTTATCCAATATAGCCTAACCTATTCACCAGCATTAGACCCTCAGTGCATCCAAGGAAAAAAAAAACAATCAAACAAACCATGGGCGGGCCAAGTGAGACAGCATTTAGTAAGTCAATCAATCAGTCAAGCTTTAATTTATGCAGCACAAGTCATACATCAAGTGCAGCTCCAAGTGCAGAACATAAAAAGAGCTAAGCCAAAACAAAATAAGGAACAAGAAATGACAATAATTTGAAAGTAAGAATAAAACACATTAGATAAAGGTGTGTTTTAAGTTTTCTTTTAAAAATATGCACACTCTCTGTGCCTCAACCCATCCTCCGGTGGGCTGTTTCACAGGCTATGGCCATAGTGGCTAAAAGCGGCCTTGCTGTGGATCTTAGTCTGGACCCTAAGAACAACCAAAAGACAGCTACCAGAGGACCTGAGGGATCTTCTGGGTACATATCAGGACAAGCCTGGAGAAATGGTTGAATGGACAATAACAGCTGTAAAAGAAACAGGTGAGGTAAGAAACATAATGCTGAGAAGCAAGGACATGGTTTGCTTAAGTGTCTACACAAAGAAGTTCAAAAAAGTACCAACTAATGTTGCCCATGTTTCACCATGTTTGGGTGTTTCTGTGTCTAGGGGGTATGGTAGAAGCTGGTTATCCTTGCAACAATATCCTAAAAGGGATATGTTTGTTTGAAACTTCAGATAGGAATTAAAGTATGGAAATGCTCCCGAAACACAGACCTCCACACCCATACACTAACAAATTAACACCCACCTCATTGTCAGTGCTGTCATTATCTTCTATGTAATTGCACAAATTGACATCTGGGGTCCAGATGTTTCTTTCACTAAACAGAGAGCTGCTGGTTGGCACCAAGCCCTGAGTGATTGCAATTGTACATCTAAAGACAGAGAGACTGCTGTAGATGGATACATCTATTAAACTGTGTAACATCTTCCAGACCCGTGGTCATGGTGTAGACCAGGAGTGATTTTTTTGTGCCCAGGGAGAGAGACTTAGCAGATATTAATCAATTTAGGCCTATTTGCCTCCTTAATGTAGAAGGGAACACTTTTGGCATTGTGGTGCAGAGAGTGTCAAGCTGCTTAGAAAGCAATAGCTTAATTGGCACACCACTCCAAAAGGCTGGGATACCTGGCTCTTCTGTCTGCTTAGAGCATAATTTGACACCAAAATTCAATCATCTGGGCAGGAGAAGAATGACCTTCATATAGTATTTTTGGACCTGGCTAATGCTTTTGGCTCCATCCCGTACTTTTTTTTGGGAGGCATTCAATGTTTTCCGGATTCCAGCAATTATAAAGACATATTTTCTTGATAGTCAGATGTGGAGTTAACAGCGTGGCAGCATCTGAGGATAGGCACCGTAGCGGGGTGCCCAATTTCCCCTGTCATTAAACTGCGCAGTAGGTGGGGAAAGACTGTGGGGGGTGACAGTAGCTCCCTCCATTAAGGCATACAGTATATGTCACCTAGCCCTTCATCCATAGCACCTTATACCCAAAACCCCTCCTGAACACAATGATAAATGATAACTTACATTAGGCTAGGACAGTCTCCATAAGTGCAGCCATTACTGTTACGCCCTGGAAAACTGTGCATCTTTAAAGGTGACTTCAGGCTGCACCAGGAGGCCTGGTTAAAAAGTAATTAATAAGCCAATACAATCTTAATAAGATTAAATAAAATTAATATAAAATTTCATAAAACAAAATTATTGAGCAGGTCCATCCCTCCACTTATGTGCCCCAAACAGTTTGTTGTGTTGTCTGAATTCATGGTGCCCTTGGCAGTCTGTGGTGGTGGAAGGTAGCAAAGTTTCAGGCTAATTTCCTCTTATGTTTGCAAATGACCTTGAACCTTATGGTGTCGGTGCCTATGATTTCATATTGCTAGATTCATATTAGAAATGACACTGACATTAAAAGACCTAACAAGAGCACAGATGGCTACAGTTATACAACTGCAAATCGTTCTTTGCACAAAGGATGCTCATGTGCCTATCAATTGAGAGCCAGTGAATAGAAATCAACTCTTCAGCTGACAGGAAGAAAGATAGAACATTGGTTTTGACCATGAGGGAGGAAAGAGTGGTAGTTGAGATTTTCTGGTCTGGCAGATTTCTGAGGGTGGGCAGAGACTGGGAAATGGCAGCAGATAATCCCACAGGAAATGGTGAGCTACTATATCCTAAGGCCAGACTTAATGTGCATTCTGTGGTTGAATGCTTTCTGTTTGGCATTCCCTTCTATTTGCTCAAAAGGGGAAACTCCAAAATACCCAAATGAAACACGGCACCCAAAAGAAGCATATATAGTTCTGTTTCGGTTAAAGAAGGGGAAGGGAGAAGTCCTCCTTTCTTATTCCTTGATTTATTCTCCTCAAGACAAGGGTAGAAAATGTAACCTTCCAGCGTATCCCACAAACCAACGCTGTAGGGCACACTGTGCCACACTCTGTCTGCCCAAGTGGTTGGCTTGGATGCTTCTAGTTGCGTGTGGCATGCTAGGTGACATAATTTGCAGGTAAAATGGTTTCTTTGGCTTTTTGCTAGTAGCATGGTTTCTGATCTGCTGTATATTTATTACTAACAAGGCTGATTTGTTGGCTTGCTGTTACAATTTGGTCTTCTAGCCATGTAAGAAATAAGTGCTTTTAAAGGTGCAGTATGTAATTTTGAGAGATAAATCTTAAACTCAAAGAAGTCAAAAAATCCTATCTGGTTTATAAAATAGAAAAAAACTATCCTCAGAGGAAACAGGACCCTGACACTGAAAGGTTACCAGTTTACTATTGTTGTCAGGGGCTGGCAGAAGGGCCCTGGCAGGGCCCTCAGTTTCAGTTTTGCTTTTCAAAGAAGCATCGTCAAGGCCTATGTTTGAATTATAGTGCTTAAAAATTCATTTTTTTCTTTTGATTTGTTTTTAAAATGAGAGAGAACAGTTCAAGGAATTGCGCTGTGAGTCTAAATATCTGTTAAAACTACATAGTGCACCTTTAATGAGAGATATGAAATGTAAAACTGGAAGAGAGGCCACTCTATTACTGACAATTGTTATGATATACCATTATGGGCATTTTGCCAAGTTTGCATGTCATCAGAAGTTTCTCTTTTTATCTGTAATTGAATTGAATTTACATTTAGAATTTAGTGATCTACTGAGAAGACAGCAGCTGCTGTGCTCTGTGTGCTGTACAGGTCTCCACCCTGCGCTTCTCACCCACTTCCCCTTAGCCTCATGTGGGGAGGAAGAGAGGAGAGGCAGAAGAGGAAGACAGACAAGGGGGACGGGCTTAATGCATTCATTTCGAGGGAAGAAAATGCAGAAGTGAGAGGTAGAGCAGACACCCTGAAACAGAGAGAGAGAGAGAGAGGGAGAGGGGAGGAGGAGTGTATCAGAAAGACAATAGAGTGTGTGTATACGAGCTAATGCCGTCATGGCTCCTTGGACAAGGACCAGTGCGGAGAGGTATGGTGTAGGTAAGTCAGTCGCGCCCACCTCTGTGGACCTGTGTGCATCTATGTTTCTATGGGTGCTTGTGATTGTGTGTGTGTTTATGTGTTTCATGGTAAACTACCCTTGCTGCAAATTCAGGGCAAGGTGAAGAGAAATAGTGATGGCCCATCACTTCCTGCTTCACAGGATGTGGGCAGGTGATGTTAACTGCCTGTTAGATCTTCAGCACGTACGCTTCAGAGCTACTGCCACAAAGAGTAAATGTCTGTTCTCATATTAACATTTTAACATCAATGCAGCATTTACAGTGAATTGGGTGAGGTTTAAAATTATTGGCGAGTGGGGATACGAGTTGCAATTACAAGGCCATCCACACATATGACACATTTAGACTACAAAATATTAACAATATGACAGCTTTGGATTGAGTTTTGCACAAGGAACATGTAGGGGAGAGACTGTAAAAAGTGCGCCAATCCAACCTGTGTGTTGTGAGGTTTGTGTGGGATGAATATGGCTGCGCCTCAGCATGCATCGCCATTTAGTATGCAAAAGAGTCAAACTCTCTAATTATTTCTGACAAACATCTCTCATACTGATTTTCATAACAGAGCTTCACTGGCTTGCCTGCAGAAAATACACATTTTTGAAAAATTAGTTGAGACAGTAATGTAAATATTTCTCATCCCCCAAGTGCTATATTTTGTAGCTCAGTCAGTGAAGTGCATGTTGTTCATGATAATAAATCAATGAATATATAAGCAATCAGGAGTGCATGAATGGTTATAATCCCTGGTGTGCTGTCTATCTGTGCTGAACATTTCCTTGGTCTGTTAGACTGACAACACAGGAAGTAGAGGAGGAAGGAACTTAGTGTTAGGTTTATGCTGTGAATTTAAACTACATTATGTTCAGATAAAAAATCGCAGAGACATAAATTATTTGAGAGTGTTTATGTTCGGTTTGGGAAATAAGTTTTAACTCAATTTCACAACTTTGTTTACATGGTATTTTAGAACAGCGATGACTGTTGTTTGTTAGCTAATCACTTTCTTCCAAGTGGTTCAGGACACATTTCTCTATTATTAAGGTCAACTTACTAACAGTAATTTTGCTTAAAGAAATCATTTTATAGGTCTAATTTTCCAGTTTTAAGTGCTTACTCATTAAAAATGGTGATATTTCACTCTGAACCAAACATCTCATTCATAAGGAATTCATCGTTTCCCTGTGTTTCAAGCTGAATGTTTTAATTATTATGTGCATGTGAAAGCCCATTGTTCATCTCATTCTGCCAAGATGTTAGATGCAATAGATGCATTATGTAGATAAATAAAATCAAACTTTGATATCCGTCAAGTATTGCTTGTGATTATTTTAGAAACAAGAAGTGCTGTATGAGTAACCTTTTCTTGTAAATTTGTTCGGGTCACTGTCAAAACTATGTTGAAGTCGTCTTAGCATATTTTTCTGTAATGGTTGTTTCCTCTGTCACCATCCCACTTAAGTCTCTGGTTATTCCTCTGTATTTCTTCTAGTAAAGTGGAATTTTGTCGGCCAAGGAGAGAAACAGCTTTCCCTTGAGGTAGGAGAGACAGTGTACATCCAGGAGACCTGTGATGGTGAGTAAAACTTCTGTAATTTATAACATACTATATCACTAAACCTAAGAATTGTACCATATTACCAAATATAACATATCACTGATGTTACAGTACGTTATGCCCATTTGAGTCTTTTCTTAAATGGTTGTTTATCAATTGAAACTTGAATTAGGACCACATATATGAAATTACTGTGGACATTGTATCATCATCATCATCATTATAACCTTTATTTACTTGAGCATTGATGTATTTCAGTTAAAGTTCTGGTAAATACTGTAAATGACTTTTCTCAAGACATGTTACCACACAAAACGTGACAAGTGCTTAAATACTGGTACGGCCTGGTGTAATCGCTGTCCTCAGCTGTGTTTAGGGTGTGTCCATAGAGCTAGCATCATGCCTCAGCACACACAACATACACATCTCAAAATCCACAAGTAGAAATAACTCCCCACAGAGGAAAGCGAGACAGTCCAGGCCCTGCACATAAAGTGTCCCATGAATTCCTGCAGTCAAACTTTAAAATCTCTTGGGTTAATCTTTCAACAATATACAAACAAAACATGTGCATGAGAACTTTTTCTTTGGAGAGATGACCCACCCAGAAACAAAGTCATGAGTCACAAGGGGAGTCTTAAACAATCAAAAATACAGGGGTGGGACTCGTACACTTCTTGTACCAGTATGAGTTTCAAGGGTGTTTAATGTGTGCTAAATGGGCGGTCTGTGGACTCGGCTGTTTTTGTTTACATTTCTGATTGCGGAGCGGTGCTCTGCCATTTTGATTTTCAAAGATTTGTTGTTATTCCAACATATCATTTATCACAGAGACATTTGATGACATGAAATATGAGTATTATGGCACTATCACTTTCTGTGTAGTACCTTGTCTTGAGAAAGGTCTTTTATTGACAGAAACGTCGACTGCACTGGTAATATGTCTGGGAACTTGAAAGGAATTGATTCCCTGCACCACGAGAGAAAAGCAACAAGTTGTGTGCATGTTGCTCCCTATGAAATTCATTCAGAACCATACAGAAATTTAAAGGCAAAGTACCACTGCATTGTTCAGATTTAAGTATTTTGCTAACTACTATAGTTTTCTGGAGTCAACATCATCAGAATAGCTCAATTAATAATTTTTGCATTTCTACATTTCTACATCAAGTAGAAGCACAAAATCAATCTTAAATAGCCTTTCTATCAAGATACTTCCCCCCATGCAAGTCACTTGTATACTTCAAATACTATTTATTATTTATTCTGTATTTTACATGAAGAAGAATCATGAAAAAGAACCTCTGCTATACTATGCTGTACTGTACTATAATATACTATACAGTGCACTATACTTTATTGTGCTATACTAAACTATACATACTACTTTACTTAAGTATGCTATGCTGTGCTTTACTGTGCCATGCTATAATATACCACACTCTACTATAGGCCCGCTGTGCCATACTGAATTATATTAGACTATACTTTACTATAATACACTAAACTATGATATACTATAATATTTTGTACTGCACTATACTATACTATACTATACTATATTGTGCATTACAGTGCTTTACTTTGCTATGTTATTATATACCATACCATACCACTACCATACTAAGTCTACTTCAATATACTATGCCTTAAGTGTATTCTGAAAAGCCTATATATTCTGAGAAAGAATTTGTGTTTTGGTTCAGTGTATTATTCTGTCAGTAAATGGCGTGTTTTGTCTCTCAGGATGGTACAAAGGCTATCTGGCCAGGAACAAGGCCCGAAAGGTAAGGGTGGACCCCACATGACCTGCTTATAGCTATGGCACTGTTAATAACCATCATATTAATTTAAAACAGGGTGGCAACACCGTGTAATGCAGAAGTTTTGGATCAGTGAAGCTCAAATGAATTTACAGAGCTGGGAGATCTTTTCTGTTTTCATGGCTGGGAAGGTAGAGCTGCCACTGATCTCTTTATCTCCTGACCTCCCCTCCCACCTGTCTCTAGGGAGCGTTCCCTGCCAGTTTTGTCCAACTGAAGGAAGTCATCGTTGAAAAACGAGGGTGAGTGTGGAGAGGAATATATAGTAGTTGTATCCATTTTTCTAACTTAGTTTCACCGTGAAGTGTGTCTGTGCCTGTGTGTGGCATATATCTGTGTGTGTGACTACAGAGATGAAGAGGTGGTGATGTCTGCAGAGATGCCCCTGGTAAAGGAGGTGACCACAACACTGAGGGAGTGGGGGACCATATGGAAGCAGCTCTTTGTGGTAAAAATAAATAAAAAGAACCTCTTTGTGTGTGTGTGTGTTTGAGAATGTGTCAATGTGTGTAACACTCTGTCTACCTTTTCCAGCTCAATAAAGAGACCCGTGTGAAGCAGGTCCAGAGGCTCATGTGGGAGCTGATAGAGTGGCGTTCGCAGCTTCTCTCTGGCACCTTGCCTAATGACGAGTTTAAAGAGCTCAAACAGAAAGTCACCTCCAAGATTGACTATGGAAACAAGTATGTCCCCTTGAAAAACAAAGAGAAGCACACATTCTTATTATTCTTATAAGCATTATTCAGTTTTGACCTGTTTTACCCAGTTTCTTGCCTGTCGCACAACCTTGTTTGCTTCCTCGTCAGCTCCCTGTTTAGACTGAACCATTGTCTGAGAAATACAATTTAATGTTCACTTGTGATCCCTCGTAATTTATCCCCTTTATCTCCTTTTTTTCTGCCCTCTCCTCTGCACTTTTTTCTGTCTTCTCTTCCTTTGCTCTCCACACCTTGATGTCATCTCCCCTTCCTCTCTGCCTTTCTTCCCTTGCTTTCTTCCCTTCTTCCGCCCCTCCCCCACTTCCCCTAGGATCCTGGAGCTGGACCAGGTGGTTCGGGACATGGATGGGAACATCCTGGAGCCCGAGCGGGCCAGTGTCATCAGCCTCTTCCGGGCCCACGAGGACGCCACAGCCAAAATCAATGAACGCATCAAAGAGGAGCAGGTACAGTAGGGGAGAAGACAGAAGGAGGTTTGGCAGGGCGATCAGAGGACAGAGGATGGGAGGGAGAAGGACATAACAATAAAGCAATGCAGAAAGTGCTTGGGGAGAGAGAGAGAAGAACTCATAGCTGGATCTGAGAGTGGATATTAATAGCAGCGTGTTTCCTTATTGCTATTAATTGCAAGTTCCTTGTTTTTTTTTGTTTTTTTTTACTTTGGTGACATTTTTGGTGCTAAGAGCGCACTGCTGTGCTTTTTTCTGTCACACTCCCAGAGATCACTTTTCAGTCAGACTGTACTGACGTCCTTACACTTTCTGTTGATGATGTTTGAGCTTCTGTAGGCGGCCCTTTTGTAAAATTATGTCCGCTCAACCATGGTGGCTATTGACGCTTGTGCTCAACAAAAATAAATGAATAAAATAAAAATTTCGGCTGCTGCTATTAACGCAAGTGTCTCATTACTTGTGCACCAGGGACTTAAAAACAGCAAAGCTTTAATGAACAGGTGGGCTCACAATTGTGTTAAATCAATTGGAGATACAAAAGTAGCAAAACCAGTATATGAATTGATATGGTAGGTTATGGATTATTACATTAACTTGCCACGGCAATCTGTTGTTTTTTCCAACCAAATCTAAGGAGAATCCACTTCCTTACAAATGTGCATTATTTAACTGCCGTTCTAGCCTGTCTCCTGTGCAGTTCAATATTTATTCATTAGTGAGAATTTACTCTCAGTGATCTTTTTTTTTTTTCTTTAATTAAGTCATTGTCTTTTCCTTTGCAAACCCACCTTCAGGGCTGGAAACTGGCCACAGTGACTGCCACATCCCAAAGTTAACTTTTTATCTTGCCAGCCAAGTCCATATTTAAGGAGTACGACTTTGAAATGATAGTTTCAAGGTCAAAGTACATCCTATTACAGTTCATGTCCTAAGGCTAATGTCTTCCCCTGCAGTTCAACGTCCAGACAGACCACTCGGGGATCTCGGCGCGGATCCAGTCCTCTCCCACCCACAGCCTCTACGTCTTTGTCAGAAACTTTGTCTGTCGCATTGGAGAGGACTCCGAGCTCTTCATGTCCCTCTATGACCCCATTAAACAGACCATCATCAGGTGCAACCACTTACTTCCTCTCCTCTCCTTTGCCCCAGTGATGTTGTGATAAGTAAGAAGCAGGGTGACCTATAAACTGCAGTTGGTGGTCATTGCAAGACAGATGTAAATAAATAAATACATGCAACCAGTTGAATCAACCAGTTAAATCAGTTATATATTTCAGACTGTTGATAATATAAATAGTATAACAATACAATAAAAATTATAAATTAACAATGCAAATTATTTCAGGAAAATAGAATAATTAAGAAAAAAATAAACACTGTTTAAAAAAAAATCTGTATATCCTTTTTTGTGAGAAAACCCTCTCTTCATATTGCTTACATTGGTTTGATAGTATCAACTGTCAGACTAGCTAGCTTAATTCCTTCTTATAAGGATGTCAATCTAAAAAGTTGGGTAAACTGAAATGGAAGGTAAACTGAGCATTGGTTCCAAGTAAATCTTTTTCATGGCTTTTTTGGCAGTGTGGAAACAATACACACCAACTCTATCTTTTTTTTTTTCTTTCTTTCTTTGCATGTTTGCAAAGTCGACCACCAACCTAAAGGAAATGTGCTACTTTTGTAACTCTCCTCTCTATAAGCTTTTGTTTTTCCTTCAATTATCTTTTCACCCCCACCTCCATCCCTCTCGCTCTCTGACACACCACACACACGCTCAGGCACCCACACACTCCTCCACTCACTCATCTCTTAAAGCCCTCCAATCTTCATTGTTTGTCCTCCATCGTGGCAGCCTTGCAAAATTAGAATGATAATCTGTTGAGAAATAACATTGTAGAAGCACTAATTACAGGGCAGGAGGCGCTGAGTGACAGCACTATGTGCTTCCTGACAGTCATGATGCCAAGGCCTGTCACTCACTGTCATACTGTGTATCTAATTCTCAGCTTCTGCAGCTGGAAGCATGAAGATAGACTTGGATCAATCATTTTTTTTCTCAGTCCATGTCCACCACGCGTTGATAATCTCTCACTTTCTTACCATCCATCTTACTGTTCATTTGCGTCTCATCCTGTTTTGACCCTTACACTCTTATTTTGTTAGTTTGTTAGTTTGGCTCTTGCCTTCTTTTGTTTTTTCCTTCTTTCTGTCCCTCCTCCTTTAACGTGATCTGTCTATATGTGTCTTTTTTGAAAGCCTGTTTATATGACACCCTGACAGTGAGGTGTTTTGACAGTGCTATTTTAGGAAGGTGTCAGCGTTGACAGAATTTGCCACGCTGTAGGTTTACAGACTGATATGTGTGTCAGGTTATCTGTCGACCTGTTTGTCTGTCTATCCACCTGTCAGCCTCTTGGACATGGCTGTATGTTTGTGAAAAGCCTGTATAGAAACATGTGGATTCCAATGGATCATATTACAAAGAGCAATCCTTGAAAGACATTGCTTGCCATGTTTTTTACTTGTGAAATATAGAGAAATAAACATTACAATGTACATTGATCAAGTGGATCTAGAACTTTGTTGAGGTGCAGGAAGGTTTTTTGACTTAAGCATATTCCAGTGGATCACATTTCATGTGAGCAGCATTTTTGGCACAACACTGTGAATTATTATAAAGGTTTTAAAGTGCACTAGACCATGCAAGTTGGCAGCTTCAAGTGGCAGTGAGAGGAGATTGTCTGAAAAATTTGAAAATAGGTTTCCCAGAAATCATCTGAAGTGAGATGCATAAAGTGCACACAGCACACTCATATGTACCAACCTGACCGGTCTGTGATGCTTTATACCAAAAGATACCAAAGGGAGGAGAGAGAGCCAAAACATTCTTGGGTCCAGCTTTCTCTGGATGGAGCTCTGACTCACAGTTCTTTAGGAGACAGTTTGTATTTCACTCTTAAGTTTTGATTGATCACTTCCTGTGGGAGGAGAAGTGTTCACATCCAACACCAGAATTTCATTTGAGCAAATAGGGTGAATTTATGAGGTATCAAATAGGGAGAATGGGACTCTCTGTGCAATTGCAGCCCTCCTTGTTGACTAAAGCTGCTATAGCAGGTGTGTTTTTTTTTTTATATGAATATACTGTGCGTCTGCTAACTGTCATATCATCATGTGCAGTGAGAACTACCTGGTGCGCTGGGGCAGCAAAGGTTTCCCCAAGGAGATCGACATGCTCAACAACCTGAAGGTCGTCTTTACAGTAAGTTTCCACCAGAGGGCACTGTCACACTGTTTCAAAGCATCATAAGTGTGCAGACTAGTTTTCTTTTCAGGGAGATGAGGCACTGACAGGACTGGTGCACACTACATTTACCCAGGCTCATTGTGTTGATCACTTGTTTTCTCAATCCTTCACAGCCTCTAACTTTCCCCCTGCCTGTCTCTGTCTGTTAGGACTTGGGGAACAAGGACCTGAGCAGGGAGAAGATTTATCTGATTTGTCAGATAGTGAGGGTGGGCAGGATGGACCTGAAGGAGACCCACAGCAAAAAGTTCACTCTTGGCCTGAGGCGGCCTTTTGGGGTGGCAGGTACCTGTGGGGGGAACCAAGTCACGGTTGTTTTGTGGTTGTCGTTGAGTTGTCTTTACCACCTTAAATGTTGTGCATAGCTCTAGCTTTTCCTGAAAGGCCATGTTACATTAGCAACAGTGGAAGGCAATGTAGCTTGACAATTATGGCAGCAATTATGGCCATTTGTAGTCCATTCTTTCATCTTAACTTGTTTTCTTTAAAGGTCGCTGTTATTTTATCTGATTTATGAGCTGCTGAATGTAATAGGTCTCATTTTTTATTATTGTTTTAACCTTTATTTATCCAGGGGAAATCAGCTGAGCATGCTTTTTCCTGTGATGCCCTGCTTTCGCGATCACACAGTCTCACACATTCACTCTAGGGATCTGCCCAGTACAGCCACAGTCATCTAATCTGCCCTACAACAGCACTGGCTGCCTTTTGCATGTTTGCAAAGTAAAATGCCATGACCAGGCCTTAGCTTTTCTGAAAGTATACCCCTAAATACTGTAATATGATATATGGTGCACTTGTGCATTAGCAAAGGTGAGATCCTGGCAGTCATGACGTCTGTTTCTGTTTCTCTTTACCACTGCTGCTAACATTGCCTCAAAAAGACTTCATATATTGGCCTGCATTTCCTCATCACAGAAAAACAGCCAGACAAGATGCTAAGCGAAGCCTGTTTTGCATATAAGTGTTTAGAATAATGTGTGATACAGAGCTTCAGATATATACAAAATGATCTGTGAGGCTGCTGTTGCTGATTGATGTGGCTTTACATCAGAAATTGTAGCACTCTCTCTGACGCTGACATCACAGACACATTTGTCTTGCTCTTCCCGGCAGTGATGGACATCAGCGATATCATCAAAGGAAAGGTGGAGTGTGACGAGGAGAAGCAGTACTTCATTCCCTTCTGTCCGTATGTTACATTTTCTTCCTCCCTCCTCTCTCCCTCCTCTTAAAATCCTACTCCATCTCTGTAGTCACAGATTTCTATCCCCTTGACAGATTATCCCAGGTAATTAAAGCAGCATTACGACACATTTGCATGCGAGAGAATTTGAGCATCTGCACAATTTTATAGATGGAATGCATGATGGTTTGTGCGTGTTTGATGTGACTGTGTGAATGTTTTTGGCTTGCAGGGTGGTGGCTGAGAACGACTTCCTCCACACCTTGCTGAACAAAGTGACGACGTCTCGTGGAGACAGTGGAGGCCAAGGTGCTTTCCCCACACATACAGCTGATGTTCTCTGGGCATGGCACTAATAATGCCGTTTTCTACCAAAAAGTTGCAAGGCCAAAGTTCCTGGGTCTTTGGTAGAGCATCATGGGGGCACAGCCAGTACCCTGGGCTCCTGTGTGTTTGTGTTTCCATCCTTAGAACAGCAAACTTAATGCAAATAAGGAGCAGTCTAGTCATTCTGCATGCAACTGACAACAGCAAGACTGTAAAATGGATATTGATGCCATATTTATGTTCATAATTAATTGCTGCTGTGCTGCTGTGATGTGGCATTTGGTTTTGAAGAGGAGATGCATGGAGGTCAAAAATAAGATTTAGAATGCTAGATAAGCAAGAGCTGAAATACACAGTAATGGAGATCACTCAAATCGAGAGGAACGGGATGTTTTTCTCTCACTTGTTTGTCAAACTATCCCAATGGAACTATCTTTTAATTAATAGTGTTTGCGGTTGTTTGCTTCTCTTTCAAAAACAACAGCAGTGATACTATTGTGCTGTTTGCGTCATAAGTTTAACTAGTCACAGATGTCCCCATGCTAAAACTCCACTCCGACGGCCCCCAGAAATTCACGCCCCAAGGGAAAGAAAAGGAACAGGTTGCTTCAGTAAAAGTGGGTAAAAGCTTCTGGTTGTTCAAAAGAGTTTCTGTGTCCACTTCCAGCAGTGGAATAAGGGCTATTGGCCCTATTACTATTGAGGGCACCCATGGGATTGCATACATTTGCGGTCAGATGAAATGGTCGCCTTAGTCCCCATCCTGCCGTCTCTATGGATAAGGAGGAAATACATTATCCTGATAGACTCCAGATGCCCTTGAGCCACATGTTTTCATATTACTTACCCTTCACTTCTCCCTCACCAGCACCCCGCTCCCTGCACACTCTACCTCATGTTTATGGCTGACTTTGACAGCTCCTATGGGTGACACTGTCTTGTTCAGCATGTTGGAGAATGCCATCTTATCGCGTGGCTTTTATCTCTCCTCTTTCTCCTGAAGGCTTGGGACATAACCTAGATATGATAGGTGCGCCCAGAGGAGTAGATAAGGAAGGAGCACCTTAGGCCACCCAGGCACCTTTTCGGTTTCAGTCTCTGTCACCCTATCACACACCCACACACACATGCACACACAACATATTCCCTGTAGGTGTGTGAGTGACCATGGAAGCTTTGGCATGTGACATAGTCTAGATTCTCTCTTCTGTTTCCCGAAAATAGCTCACTCTCTCTCTGTCCATTCCTCCCTTGTCTTTTACTTTCTTTTATCAGTCGTCTGTAGGTGACCATCAGAGTTCTGCTAGGGGCATGTAACCCAGATTCTTGTAGAGTAAATCTGTGTCTTTTATAACTTTCTCCCTTCTTCCGTCCCCTTTCTTACACCCCTTTCACAAACATGACTCAGGAATATCACAGTATACAGTGTATCCTGTGTAGGAGACAGTGGGCATATCCTTTGAGTAGCAGCCTTATAACACCATCAAAAGCAGATGAGTACATTCTTGGTACAACATGATATGACACTGCAGCCACTAGGAGCCTATACTGGCCTTTTATTAAAGGAACAGGAACAAGTTTTCCACTTAGCCCTAATGCATAATATCGGATCATTTCTGCGCAATTTTGTGAGGTTTCCAATCTGTTGCTGTGTTCCCTTTCTCCTGGCACCCTATTACAGTGGGGCTGGATGGATACGCTTTTGTGGAGCTCAAATTGTCAGCCATCCAGTCCCATTGTTTTATGGTGCTGGGAGACAGGGAAGATAGTGGCAGACTGGACACCTCACCACATCAAACAGAAATAATCTGGATGAATAGATTCCACCAGGGAAAATGTGTATTTTGCATTTTGTGTGGTCTTAAATGTTGCTTCTGATATGATGGAGGTGCCTTCCTGACCACAGCTACATACAGCAGTCTGTCGTTCATTTAAAATGCTGTAATGTATTCCAGAGTTTCTTCCTGCAATTGAATGGGTGGGGTTGGTCACTAACCTGAAACACAAAAATCAAAAAGATATCCTCCTCCTTACCTTGGGTGCATTTGTCCATCTAGATATTTTTTGTGTGATTTGGTGAGCTTAATCACATGTGTCCTGGTATCCCATTATAATGAGGATGGATGATCATTGTTTTGTGTTTGCACAAACTGCTAAAATTTATATGAGGAAAAACTCAACAGCAACAGGTCTTTCCAAAAACAATGACATGGATACCCAACATAATCTGCAGTTCTGGGAAAGATTTCCTGCCAAAGAACACTAGCAAACTGTTTCTGTCCAACTGTAATTTGTACTTTGTAGTGGGGATGGAGGCACAGTTTACCCAGATTGTTCGGAACCGCTGTTCAAATGAATTCATTGTTCATTTAAAAAATGCAGTAATGTATCCCAGAGTTTTCCCTGCCACTGAATAGGTTGGTTTGGGGTTGGTTACTATCCGAAACTTAACCTGAAAAGAACGCCATTATTCTTGGTGAAGACACACATAATGCTTTTCTTTTTTTGGCATGAAACTGAAAAAGATAATTAAATTGAATAAATTTCCTGAATATGTGTTCCGGCACCAAATTTCAGCTATTGGCAATACCAAAGTAGTATTAGTGTGGTTATCCAACTTTAACCCTTGAGTTACCCTTCAAAAAAGTTACATCCATGACCCTTCAAGTGGACAAAAATGTCCAGGGGTCATACGAGGGTTAAAGATCCATACTGGTTAACTGCAATGCCCTGTCACTCCTCCTTCCCTCCCCCATCCAGGTCTGTGGGTGACCCTGAAGGCGCTGGTAGGGGACATTGTTCAGATCCGTAAGGAATACCCTCACCTGGTGGATCGCAGCACAGTCGTGGCCCGCAAGCTGGGCTTTCCCGAGATCATCATGCCAGGAGACGTTCGCAATGACATCTACCTCACCCTGCAGGGCGGTGACTTTGACAAGTACAACAAGACCACGCAGAAGAATGTGGAGGTCATCATGTGGGTGTGTGACGAGGAGGGCAAGGCCATACAGGTGAACAGGAGAGCATGTGATGAGTCAAGGCCACAGGGGGACAGGGGCACACTTGAGTGTTTGGACAGTTGAGAGATTTGTGTGAAGTAGGATTGGTATTTGTGTAAGGGAGGCGTGTGTGTGTGTGTGTGTGTGTGTGTGTGTGTGTGTGTGGTGTTAAAGAGATTGAGATGGCATGGGCCGTTGAGCAAGCACAGCACTGATCAAGCGCTTACTCACCCTCTCATAGTTGGGTGCACATAGGCATTGGCACCAAAATGAAAATCCATCTCTGACGTATACGCATACACAAGGTCCTCTAGCTCGATATGACACTTAATTCCCTGTTTTTTTCCCCCTCTCCTCCTCCATCCTAGAACTCCATCTGTCTGGGAGCAGGGGATAAGGCAGTCAATGAGTATCGATCTGTCATCTACTACCAAATTAAACAGCCTCGCTGGATGGAGACATTTAAGGTCTGTACATGTGTGTGTGTGGCTTCACATATTGTGTTAAGTGGGCTTTAGAGGCTGTGACAAGCCAAACAGCTCAAAAAATTGTTGGCAGTACAATGTTAATTGCTTATTTTTAAGGACATTCACAGCCTTCAGTTTTCTGGTTATTGTATTTATATTCCTCATTCAAACCAAAAAGGCTAGAAGCTACATAGTTTCTTCTGAGCTGCCTCGGTTCAACAGATCTGTTTAGACAAACTGAAAGACAAATGTCTTTCAGAGGCCAAGGTAGAATAAGAAACTCAGCCTCATGACATCCAGATGTCCCTTTTTAAATGCAATAATGCAATAGATGATACTATTTTGTATGCTATAATGACATGAGATGTCCTTCAGGTGGCAATCCCTCTGGAAGAAATGCAGAGAATTCATTTACGCTTCATGTTCAGACACCGCTCATCCCAGGAGTGTGAGTAGCAAACACTGTTCCTCTGTCTGTCTGTTCAGCGCATCCATCAAAACTCTCACCTCCTCTCTCCCGATCCCCTGACTATAATACAACTCTGAAAGGGCTGGATGATTGGAAGCAATTTGGAAGATGACCCAAGGCGTCATCACACACACTTGATTATGTAAATCAGCAACACAATGCCTCTTCCTGCCTTTGCTCCTGTCTCCTCTCTCTTTTTTCTCTTTCTTCCATGCCCCAATTTTCTCCTCCATACCGCCCCCTCCCCACTTTCCTACATTGTCTCTCTCCCTCTATTTGCCCATTTGTCCTCTTCCTCTCCAGCCAAGGACAAGAGCGAGAAGAACTTTGCCATGGCTTTCGTGCGTCTCATGAAGGAGGATGGGACGGTTCTTCAGGATGGACCGCATGACCTCGTGGTCTTCAAGGTCAGAACCGGGAGCACAACTCTGTCAGAAACAAAACGGACAAACTCATTCATAAGATCAGTGTGTTCTCCAAGAGAACACTGCTCAAAATGAATCTAATGCAGAGTAACTGAGTCTGATTTTGCTTCACTGAACAACTGATTCATTTAACGGTAGAAGTAGATCTTATTCACTGTCCTCAGCACTCCTTAGTCTCAGATTAATGTGTTACATTATGCTGTAGGATAGCAGATCTCCAAGCAAGGCTATTACTGACTTAAAGAGGTACAGAAAACCTCTGAGTGCAATAAATGGTGGAGTGAGTCTTTTATTATGAAAAGATAGGCTATATCATTTATTATATTTTTCTAGGGCCAAAGGGTTTTGCACTGAATAGCCCAAAACTGCTAAGAATATGTTATTGAATGTCAAATGAATTGTGCTCGACAGGGTCACAGTACACAAGGTGCCATAGCATAGCTGTTTGTGTCAAAAGGAAGTGAAAGTGAGTTTAGGCAACGTGAAATTACATTTCTGTCCTTAACAGAAGTAAATATTATACCAGCTGTACCAAAATCCTAAAGCCTGTTCTGTTAAATTTTTCTGGAGAACATTTTCATCCATCCTTGAAAAGGTTAATACCAGGAAAAGAGTGTGAACACAATCCACCTGTAACCTCAGTCAAAGCAGAGCCAAATGTATAGTGGGTCTGGAGATTATTGCCACCCAGACAGGTTGAGTGAAGCAAAATAGATTTCCTGCCAAATGAGCCTGAGCTAAGATTGAATCCCCCTATTGATTAAATGCCAAACGCAATGAAGATTAATTACTCATGATTCACTCACAGACCAAATGGATGGTCTCCCTGTGCCCTCTTTCTCGATTATCTCTCGTTATCCCTCCATCCCCCTCGATCTCTTTGCTCCTCGTGGCCTTTCTCTGTTGCTCCCTGTTTTTCCACACACTCGTTATTGCTTATTGGTTTGGCATTGAAGAGGGTGAGGTTCAGGTTCCAGGTGTGATTGAAGCTAACATGTAAAAACATGATATGTATATGGGGAAGAAGATGCAGTCGCCAGTGTTCAAAATATGGTACCAAACAATGATTACAGATTGCATCAAGAGGAGATTCAATATAAGTATTGATTGTCTGTCTTTTCCCCACACTTTTTCCCTTCTCCCCCATATATTGACAGTGCATATTTTTAGCTCTTTGTAACTAGGCATAGAAAAATGCTATAATCTTTGCTTTGCTGATATATTGAGTCAGCACTGGTCTTTTATTTAAAATCACATAGCCACTGAGTCTCTTGCAATGGCTGTAATGCAGATTGCTCCTACAACCACTTAAAACCATTTAACAAAAAATGACATGTTTTTTGCACTTTGCGCATGATTTTTGGCACTTGGGATAAGATGTTTTCCCCCTTTTGTTATTTGATAAATGAACTGTTCATTTAAATATAGCAAAATATCCCAGAGTTCCCCATCAAACAGATGTGGGGGGTCACTCTGCCTAAGGAGCTGTTAACCCTAAAAAAATTAATGAGTCTGGGCTTCAGTGGAGAGATTTTTTTAATGGGCTTTTTGACCTTGACTACAAAACAATTTCCTGGGAAAACACAATGCCTCATTTTTTGTCAAATTTGAATACATTCTGTATTGATCCAAAATACTAGTCTGTTAGCAGCTTCAGTAGGTGCAAAAGAGTTGGTGTCGATATCAGTGATCAATAAGTCATACCAATCAAACCTTTTTTCCCCTCTGTCCCTGTTTCCATGCCTGAATTAAAATAAACAGAATTTACATGGTGCCATCGCTGCCAGCAGCCACAAGGGAACCTGAATGTTTTGTATTATCACTGTCTCATATTTAATCAGTTCTCTTTCCCTCTCTCTCTTCTGTCAGGGTGACAGTAAGCGCATGGAGGATGTGAACTGCTACTTATCTCTGCCCTCCACCCGCCACCATCACGGCGACCCCCACAAGGGGGCGGCGCTGAGCCGCAGCTCCAGTAGTGTTAGTGGGGGTGGGGGAGGCCTGTCAGTCAGCTCCAGGGACAGCTTCACCATCTCAACCCTGGTCTGCTCCACCAAGCTCACCCAGAATGGTAGGTGTGTGTGTGTGTGTGCGTGTGTGCGTGTGTGCGTGCGTGTGTGTGCGTGTGTGCGTGTGTGCGTGTGTGTTTGGCAGGTGTTAGAATAAATACCCTTTGTGACATTGCTTTGACACCTAGCTACTCTAGGGACTGAATTGGCAGGG
>OMLB01012070.1:12850-42153 GCA_900302555.1 Myripristis jacobus | reverse complement strand
TGTGTGTGTGTGCGCGCGTGTGTGTGTATGCGCGTGTGTGCGTGTGTGTGTGTGTGTATGCGTGTGTGTGTATGCGTGCGTGCGTGCATGTGTGTGTGCGTGCGTGCATGTGTGTGTGTGTGCGTGCGTGTGTGTGTGTGCGTGCATGTGTGTGTGTGTGTGCTCTCCGCTGCAGGCAGAACTGATGACTCTTCATGTGCCTCTCTACCTACGAGAGCAGCTCTGTTGCCTAGCAACACTGACCAAACAGCAGTAGCAAGGAGAAGAGTCAAGTACTCTCTCAAACCCCTCTTTTCTCTCTCTCTCTTTCTCTCTCCACCTATTTCTCTTTACCTTTTGTTAATCAATGCATACTGTTAGTCAAATACGTACTCTAAGCCCATATTTTCACTGATAATCTGTCCATATATGACTGCTTACATCTGTGTGTGTTTGTGTGTGTGTGTCAGGGCAGGGTGACTCCATTCTGTCGTCTCCAGCAGCTGAGGCTGGGGAAGCAGCCTCCTCGCTGTGTTGCACACCACACACAGCTCCAGTTTGCCCTGACCACAACTGGGTTTTGATTATTCCTTTTTCATTTTTTTCTCTTTTTCCCCATGGCAGGACAAGTACCTGTTTTTGATACTGGTGCTAAAAAAGCTCACCCTTTGTAAAGCTGTCTTTGTTGAATATGAGCACATGTCATTATGCTTGCAGACTAAATGATTTATATTTATTCACAGATGTGGTCAGCCTCTCCTCTCAGGAAAGATAACATATGTACATGTGCTGTCTGATGCCCATTAAAATCCATTTTGATACCAAAGCTCAATGCCCCGCTCTAGTGAGTTTCAGTGGAAATGTCCATGTGTTTTTCGAGACCTACATACAGTGTTTGTTTTGCTGTGTGCTGTTTCTATGAGTGTTTGTTTATGTATGCGTGTACGTATCTTGTTTACTTGGCCCATAAGAATTTTCCCATTCCCTCTTAGTATTTTTTGAGCATGCAGTCAAGAGCAGATGGGATTCCTCCTGATGGCAGCAACATCCTGCTTGTGCACACAAGCACAGGCACACACACGCTGCACCCTGTGTGTCATTGACCCGCAGGGGAGGGGAGGGGACGGGATGAGACGGGAGTAGGGGGGTGGGAATAAAGAGGAAGAGAGAGATGGATGATGGGATGAGAGGCAGAGGACAGGAGGCAATGGAGCGAGGAGTGGAGACGAAGCCTCTGGTTTTCCATATTTGTGATATATTTCTTTGTGTTTTTCTTTCTCTGTGACACTTTGTGTACATTCTATGCATTTCCCTTGGGATAATGGATTATCATTGTTGGGCATTAGACAGACCATATGAAACAATCACGCTCCACTAGCCGCTCTGTCTCTTACAGAAGTCCTATCCTCTTTCTCTCCCCCCTCTCTCTGTTTTTCCCTGTTTTTGTTTTTTTTTTTTTTACTCTGCCTCCTTTTTTCTTGATTGGTCCCCCGCCTCTCTTGTTACCGCTTCCCAACATCCCTCCTCCCCCAGGTTAGTCTTGCCTATGCCTATGAGACCAAGGATGCGCTGTGCCTGGTGTTGACCATTATGAATGGCGGTGACCTGAAGTTCCATATCTACAACATGGGCAATTCGGGTTTCGATGAGCAGCGAGCCATCTTCTACGCTGCTGAGATCTGCTGTGGCCTGGAGGACCTGCACCGTGAGAGGATAGTCTACAGGTCAGGGCACATGGTCACTCTGGGACAGGGAGCAGTGGGCATTAGCTTTTGTAGCAAATGTAAATTAGGAATTTTGTCGGTAATTATGACCAAGAAGAGTCGGCATGGCATGAAATTTCATGTCACAGTTATCTTGGCCAAACTAATTGCGGTTCACAATATTATACCAATAATCATTAAAATGTGCAGTTCTGGAATCACTTTACCTTACATTTTATTTGGCACCTCATCTCCCTGTCGTTCTTTAGTTTGGAATCCGTAGTATTTCCACACATCTGCCTTAACTTTTTTGGTGTGGGATACAATGGTCAAGCCGAGCCTTCAGCCATGGTGACAGGTGACACGATTTTGGAATGATGTGGGCTCCATCTTGTTGTGGCACTTTAAAATAGATCAGGAAATCCATATAGGGCTGTATATCAGCAAGCTAGACAACTTTTTCAAGTCACTTGTGTGAGGATATCCATGATTATCCCGATTTATGATTATCCTGATCGCGGAAATTCATCATGATCAACTTTTTTGAGGCGATAAGATTCTGTATTGTCTAATCCCTAGCTAAGATAAACATTGTTCATGTCATATCTCCTGCAGTTACCTGCCTGTGACTGGCTAAACATTTTAGCATTTAGCAGGCTCCGTGCAACAAGTCACTTGCTAAGAAGTCTAAAATAAACCATAAAAAGTAAGTCCAAATATTGGGCTTTAGTCTGGTACATAGCTCTGGTATGAGGGAGATTAAGATGTATACCATATGAGGGTGTTGGTTATAGTGTTCAGACTGGGAAAAGTGAAAATAGCCAGTCCAGGCTGATGAAGTGTGACTGGATTAATGGTGTACTGATTTACCCAAGGTGTAGTGTACCTGTCACACTAAATGGGACCTTAGAGTTATACTAAACTAAACACTGATGTTCTCATAAGACACACATGCACACACACTCATACACTCATATAAATGCACCCACACACAGTATTCGCTGGGCTCTGGAGTGTTGTCATAAATGGTAAACAGATCTGAGGTTGGCATTAGGCAGGGCTCCCAGATTTCAGTCATGGCTGAAATCGTAGCTGTTACAACTTAATTCTTTCAGGAGAAAAAAAAAATGACATCACTTGAAAATAGGAAGTTAGCTCAATATGGCACCACCAATGAATCAGAATGATATGTAAAATTATAGTCAAAGCCACATCAGAAGAAGTGGACATGGAACATGCAGTAGAGCAGAAAATAAAAGACAACATATGAAATGTAAAAAAGACAAGTTAATGATGAGTTTATCCAGTTTTCTATTGTTATAACCTAGCTGTCAGATAATATATAATTTTTGTGCACATATAAAATCAAAGTAACAAATCCCTAATGCAGAATATATCTTTTTTTTCAGGGATTTGAAACCTGAAAACATCTTACTGGATGATCGTGGTAAGTCCCAAATGTCTTATCTTGCTCTTAAAATCAGGCCTGAGCAGAGCAACATGCTGGCACACTCCTAGGCCTAGGGATTTTTTTTCCGCGCTTGCTTTTGATGTAGGCCATGTGCCCACAGCCTTGCATGGGGTTGACAACATCAAACTGAGGACAGTTTCTAACTAGCCCACTTTTATAATATGCAGCACAGGCACGCCTCATATTCCATCGTAGGCTGAAAAGCCATCTCTTGGGGTTCCTCACATTTCTCTCCACTGAGTCATACCCCCTCTCTGATGTCTTCCTCCTCTACTTGCTGTGATATGGTTTTATCTTGAAGTAAAATAATCTCTTTACTTCTGTCTTTAGCTCCTCTTTTTCTTATTCCCATTCTTCTCACTTCTTTATTACATTATTACAGGAGTACAGTCAGGGCACTTTGATCTTTGCCATCTGTAGTATTGTTTTCTTGTGATTTTGGTGATGAAGAAACTCAAACCTATTCCACTGTTGCTCTCATTGTAGGTTGCTGTGGATAAGCACATCAGCTGAAAGCCTAAAATGTCAATGTAATGTAATGCTAGCAGGTTAGCATGGGTTTAATTAGTTTATTAATCTAATCACCCTGTCCAGGACACATCCGGATTTCAGACCTTGGCCTGGCTGTCCAGATTCCTGATGGAGAGACGATACGAGGGAGAGTGGGCACTGTTGGATATATGGGTAAGAGTTGGACACAATTAAACATTAACATTGTTTAAAAACCCTGTGCTACCCCTCTTCCTTTCTTAGACTTTTCACCTTTTTGCAGTAATACACATTGCAGGCCTTCCTCTGCCCATCTCTTAACTTACTCCACCTCTTTATGAACTTCATCAACTCTCTGTTACCCCTTTTCCACTGTGGGTACTGTCCGCAGAATACAGGAACCTTTTTGAAGGACCAGGAACCTTTACCCTTGTTTCCACTGGAGGAACCGGTGACTCTTTTTTTCTCTGGGCGTTGAGTCCTTGGGCCCCAAAATGGTCCCTGCAACTGAGGCAGTACTCCTAAAGTTGTCTGGGACCAGCAAGGAGAAACTCTTGCACAAACATCCCTGATCGGTATTTTGCAAACAGAGTGTAAATGTCACTCCCAACATTTTCAAAAACAGGAGTGAGTGACAACAAACACAAATTATAAAAACACTGTGCTATCAAGAGATCAGAAAGGGGTCATGTGTCTCTTGATTCAGCCACTCTGTCGGGTTTCCTATATAATCTCTTTGTTTCTCTCTCCCTCCTCCTCCTCCTGCCCTCTCTCCGCTCCCCCAGCTCCTGAGGTGATCCAGAATGAGAGTTATACCTTCAGCCCGGATTGGTGGGGGTTGGGCTGCCTGGTTTTTGAGATGATCCAGGGCCAGTCGCCCTTTCGCAAGCGTAAGGAAAGAGTCAAGCGGGAGGAGGTGGACAGACGAGTGCGCGAGGACCAGGAGGAGTACTCTGATAAGTTCTCTGAAGATGCAAAGGACATCTGCAGACAGGTGAGGATGAAGAGATGGGAGTGAAACATGGTTGTGGAAGAACTGGGAGGAGGAGGGAGATGAGGGGCACTTGGACAAGTTATTAGGGACTGGTGGCAGGTGTGGACGGGGTGGCACTTAACTGGGAAGGTGGTGGCATGGAGAGAACACGCTGAAAGTTCAAAGAACATGTGAAAAATAGTGTCAGACGGCCCACAGATTTCAATGATTTTCAATGCGATATGATGTGCGTGTCATATTGATATTGATCGATATAACACGCATATGATTTATCTTTAGCATCAACTATCTGCTTCTGTTGTTACTTTCACATTATGTGCGCTTGTTCCCTGCATCTGCTCTCTCTCTCTCTCTCTCTCTCTCTCTCTCTCTCTCTCTCTCTCCTCCTGTCTCACTCTCTCTCTCTGTGTGAAGGTTCACATAAGATCACATGATCCCCGCTTCCCTCACTCAAAGAAAACAAGCGCCCCCTAGCCCTCTCCCTTCTGTCATCTTCACCTTGTTTCCTCTAAGATGTTATCTGACAGAAACTTACCTCACCCCACAAAATGTTCATAAATCTTAAGTGTGGACTAAGTTTGACTTGCATTTAGATTGTAACTATATGTGATTTACCAACATTACATTTTCTTTTGGTATCAAAAATGTGTCTCCCACAGACAGATGGAAACCTGATTGCCCTTCCCTCTCCTCTTTCTGTCACAGTGTGCAGGTTCTGTCCACAATGACAGTAAATTTCTTGTTTGTTTGTACATGAAACTCATCCGTATCCCACTGATCTCCAAGGTTTTTGCCAGTGTGATAATGTTTTCCTCCTTAGTTCCACTCAGATCAAAACAAAACTATTCACTGTTTCTTTTACTGGCCACAGCATATTTTTAGAGGAGTATAGAACTTAGGTATGTGGCTTTGGCTACAACTAAATGGGAAATTCTCTCAACTTGTGGCCACAGTGCATCTTTAACCACCTCCAGAGGTGGTTTAAGCAGTCACATTTTAATCCATCAACTAGGACTTGGCAATATGAAAAAAAATCTCTGACCAAATACCTCTGTCAGTACTATGATATTGTCAAGATGACTATTGGTGCTTTCATAAAATATTTATACATCAGAGATTTTTTGATAAACAATCATTAGTAAGGTAGATATGATGACCAAGCAAGTAGAGGCAAATAAAACAACAGCTACAACAGAAAATTGCATTCCCTTGTGCCACCTTCAGGTACAGCCTTTAAAACCAGGAAAAGACAGCACATGTTACAATATTATTACATCCATATCCCAGGTAATATCTGGTCTTGTATCATAATATCAGTACAATATTGATATATTGCCCAGCTTGTATTTTTATGTGGACAAGTGCAAACAGAGTAGTATCTCAACCCTTAAGATGCATTTTTTAAAATACCAGGTGTGTATAGAGTCCATGTGTTTCCGCATGTGTCTGTCTCCCCCTTTGGCTCAGTTATGTGAAATACTTGGCAGTAAATATGAAAGTATTTGTCCGTATCAGCTGTACTTCCCCTGTCCTTTGCAATCCCACTATTCTGTGCCCTCCCTCCTTCACTATTCTCTCCAAGAGGGAACCACTGAGCTGCTTTGGTTCAGAGCAGGGGGAGATGGGACGTTTATTTGTGTGACATGGTGGAACATTTTGACCTGAGGTTCAGCTGAATCAAAGACTCCCCAGAGAGCAAGAGAGAGAGAGCGAGAGAGAGAGAGAGCAAGAGAGGGAGACAGAGGGGACAGAGGAGAGAAGAAAGGTTTTGGGCAAGGAATAGGAGAAAGATAATGAGGAAGGGGGTGGGAAGAAAGGAGAAGTCGTGGCCATACCAAAGAGATGGCTATCACCACAGGCCCAAAATAGACCAGAGATCTGTGTTGTCAAGAGTAGAAAGTGAGAGAGTGAGAGTTGGCTTTGAAGCCTGGGGTAAATTGGGCAAGAGTTGCACAAGAGGTAGAGAAACAGAGGGCAAGTGGGTAGAGAGTGGTGAGAGAAAGTGGGAAACACAGATAGAGGGGGCGAGAGGCTATCAATACATTGACTGTACAAGCCACCACCTTCTGGGTGACAGCAGAGCCAGTCAGGGTGCCCACTGGTTAACCGAACCACTAAACAGCACTCATCCACTTCACGAGCCCGCTGTAGGTGGTGTGGTGGTAGAACTATCTAGCAGCTCTTCATGGAAGCAGAAACAGCGCTTCACTCTTATTCTTACCACGGTGGTCCTGTGTTGACTGGTCCATCTGTGTGTGGACTATCCGTCTTTATGAGTTGATGTGGGGTCAGATACACATAGACAAGAGGATTACATGTGGAGCGCAAGCATGTGTGTTTTGCATTAGACTAGTTGTAAAACTGTCAGGGGTTATCTGACATCACATTAGCCTCCTATTCATACTCTGTAAGTTAAAGTATACTGTATGTGTGTTTCTGTGTGTGTGATTTATGGAGGTGAAACCTAAGGAGCCAATCTTTAACTGAGATTAGGTGTATATTCTTTTTGATAACAAATTAGAAATGTATCAAGTAACAATTTATCTGCTGAAACTGTCTGGGCTAACACACAGATACACATAAATGAAGCCAGGACACACAGTTCCTAAGCGAGTGTAATCATAGTATTTTGACTGATTTTTGTTGTTCTTCTTCCTTTTGCTGTGTGTCAGCTGTTGGCAAAGGACCCCAAGGAGCGACTGGGGTGTCAGGGCCAGGGGGCGATGGAGGTTAAACAGCACCCCATCTTCAGAAACATCAACTTCAAACGGCTTGAGGCCAACATGCTGGACCCTCCCTTCAGCCCAGACGTAAGAAGCATGCACATATTTACACACTGTACATACAGGCTCAGTCCAGAACCCGAAACCTTGGCAAGCTGCAAATCAGCATACAGGAAATACCATTGTTGCAAGTAAACAAACACTTCCAGTGAAAGCTAGTTATCATGGTAGCTCATGGTGGTGGTGGAAGACTACAGGTTGGAGAAGCGGGTGTGTGACTGCAGTTGAAATCCTAGTTTTCTTGAGGAAATGAAAAGCACACTGCCCTTCATGATTTAAGTGGAGGTGCCCTCGTGCAACGTAACTAGCCTCAGCAGCAGAGGACTGTTGTTAAGTCTCAGGTTTAAATGCAGTATGTGTAATTGTGTAGTGATATAGGCCATTCTTTACAAAAAAAAAAGTCTATAAGACTTCAATCCATCTTCCCTGGATTAATAAAGGTTAAGAAAAGTCTCTGAATCTTTTACATTCATAGACGCCTGGTTGGGATGACAATGCTATGCAAACAGAAACACAGCATTTTTAGCACCATAAATAGACAGAGTAGGGGAGAGAGATTGACCCAAGAGGTTAAATCAATAGCTGAAAGTAGATAGTGTTATCTACATTTCTATTTTGGGTTATTCAGGTCAGTAGGGCCATGGTGAGGAAAACAAAGCAGCAAAGACTCTTCAGGAGTGTGAATGTTTTTGTGCACCCTCTGACACAGTGTATTTCAGGTTTTGCTTTCCCATTTTACCCCCATTTGTTATAGTCCTTTAATTATACTGTTTCTCTCACTCACTTCTTCTCATTCACTTTGTCCGTTGCTCTCCCTTCCATCATCTCTCCGCCTGTTTCTTTCTCAGCCACGGGCGGTGTATTGTAAAGATGTCCTGGATATCGAGCAGTTCTCAACTGTCAAAGGCGTGAACCTTGACCCCACTGATGATGACTTCTACCACAAGTTTGTCACAGGCAGTGTCTCCATCCCCTGGCAGAATGAGGTACTGCAAGCTCAGGGGACTGAGATGATGTCACCTTTTACTCCAGCAGTGGAATGATACAGTCTAGCGCAGTATTGGTGAAATAGTTATAATGGTGGGAAGCAGATCAAATAAGAAAGATGAATGTGTGTTTATGCTATTAGGTGTTAAAAAATGGCTTTGAACGTGTCTGCAACAGTTGTTGAATGTATTTAAGACAGTTGTTGGGTGTTGTTTGACGTTGAAAATGCCCATGCCCAGCCCTGTTGTTTTGCAAGTGAGTGAGCAAGAGTTACTATCGACCACCACCAAACTGTGAATGGTATCAAGCAAGATAACCCAGCCTTCCTCTCTTTGTAGATGATTGAGATGGAGTGCTTCAAAGAAATCAATGTCTACGAGACTGACGGGACACTGTGCCCGGACCTGGACGTGAACCGGCCGAACCCTCCACCAAAGAGAGGCTTCTTCTACCGCCTCTTCAGAAGAGAGGCAAGTGCTAGCGCTCCAGCAACTGTCCGAGGGGGTGGGGGCTAAGGTACTTTCTCTCTTCCTTCCTACTTTTTTGGCCTTGTCCAAATTCAACTCCTTAAGGCCTTACTGCCAACCTCCTGTGAACTTCTACAGATCTTGTGAGGATGCCGAAGAATATGTAAATTGTCACTTGCAGTAATGCCTTTCCAAAGTACAAAGAGGTTTTGGGTTGGTTTAGAACAAGGCCCTTCTTTTACTCTCTCTCTCTCTGGGGTTGAGCATTTGTGCCCCTTGTTAATCTCTTTGCATTTTCTTCCCTGTACTTGTTTTCATGCCACTTTGTCTCAGAGGGTCATACAAGAGGATTCTTCTTTCAGAGAAACAGGGGATGGAGAGTGGTGGATTGTGGTTGAGGGGAAACTTATAAGATGAACGATCACAGAATTGGTTTGTCTCATTTTCATGGAGGCTTGTTATTACCATGGTACCTATTTAGGATCGTTCCTGATTAGAAACCTAGAGAAGCTTAAAAGGAAATGTCACATGACTAACAGAATTGTTAGCAGAAATGAAATGTCAGCAGATTCCATGGTATTCCAGCCCTCTCATGAAACTAGACGGTAAACATTAGAATGCTAGATTCATTACAGCTAACTACCTAATACTGAGTTAGGTTACATCTGGTAGGATGACTAGTGACTGTGCTAGACAAGTCATGTTATGGTATGACCAGAGTTTCAGCTCACTGCTTGGTCTTATGGGATATTCTGTGTAGCAAAGGAACAAACTGGTGTTTCTTGAAATTGCAACAAATCAAGGAACCTACTTGGGTGTGTTATATGTTTCCTACTCTATTGAGACAGTCCTAAGTGGCAATATTTCCTCAAAAAAGGCCACCTAACCAGGAAGCTTACTTTTACAAATGAGACAGACCCAATTTTTGTTAATGGATATGGCTCTGCCCTGCATTATGGGCTGCAACTGCTACTCATAACAGGTTATTTCACCTATTTTGGGTTAACAGCTGCTAATAGGTTGCCCTGGTGTTATCTATAATTTGCCACAAAGACCTCATATTTTTCATTTTGTAATTTCATCTGCTTTTCTTAAATTGCACGTGTTACCACATTATCTTTCTCATTGGTTCCAAGTCAGCTGGTAAGTGCTGTCTGTGATTTTATTAGTGTGACAGACTTAGCAGTCTTAGCACTACAACAGCGCATGCCTCTGGCTGAGCAAAACCTTTGTATTGCTGGCGTTTCTGAGTTCTCATCCTAAATAATATTAGGCTATTGATAGCCTTTTTTGATGAGCAACTTTTGAAAAAAAATTTCACCATATTTTAGTAATATAACTTCACTTTTGAATCTTCCTAGGTCTGTTTTAAGAGCGGTTATAGTGATGACGAGAATGAAGAACCCTCGCGACTTTAAACCACTCCCTCCTCCTGCCTCCTCCCCCTGCCGCCGACCTTCACCACCAACTCCACCCGAGCGCAAATCTTAGGAACTCAGTGAATGTTGACCTGTATTTATGAGCTGTATTAAAAGTGTATTATAATTAAAGAAAAAAGTATGAGTTTAAAGATTTTGTACATTTGTACTTGAATTTATGTCTAGATGTATATTTTCACTAAAGGTTGTATTGTACAAAAAGCCATAAAAGTACCACTTGAATGCATACATAACATTTTTATTTCCTTTTTTCTTTTGGAATGAGTATGGAAAATGTGTATTGAGGATTTTTTTTTTTTTTTTTTAAGAAGCACAGTACCAGTAGTCTTTTTGTTTTTCTTAATGTAGCATAAGGCCTTTGTTTTATATGTGCTGTATGTTTGTTGTTATTGATTTGGCCAATGTGACGTGTTGTTAGCACATCAGTCCACCCAGTTACAAACTAACCCTTAGTCTCTACACCCCAAGGCTCAAGTAGATCTGAATGAAGCGCATGGATCCCAACGATATGTGAAACATATCCAATCTAACATTGCCATATTGATGCCATGCTGCTTAAACCTATCCTTTTGTTTCCCAGACCTATACCAGCTCCTTTGACTGAGAGGTACAAGTGGTTGGTTGGGAACTCTGTAAAATAATGAGCCATGTCCCTCCCTCAGCCCAGTTAGGCAGGTTAGATTGAACTGGTACGTGCAGGGTGGATGGCTGGTATTGGTGTTGGGCTATGTGTTGTGACTGGCATAAGCAAACAGTCTTCTAGGTGCCTGTATCTACTCGATTTTAGCAGAGATGGCATGTATTTATTTCTGACAATCTCTTAGTCAACATGTGCAACACATACAGTATCCTTAAAGTACAAAAGCAGTAAAACATTTTGTAAACTCTTCTCATGATGTAAGGCTTGATATAAGGCGTACAAGTCATTCCTAAGCTGCAAAGGAAACCAGAGGACTAATCCATTTTAGATGCCTGACAGTGTATCCCTTGGGAGTTGCTAAAGTAGATGTCTGTTACAATATTCACTCAGGCAGAATGTTTGTTGGTGATTCATCTTCATTCCCAGTTCCTTTAGTAAAACTCTTGTTCGTTGTACTACCTGGCTGTGCCATGTTTTCGCAACTTGTCCATTTACTGTGAACCTGTACCATGTGCGGCACAGAAAACCTTTTCACCCTGAAGTATCTAGTAATTTGTGTTTCTAAGGCTAGGGGCTGGTGCTGGCTGAGGCTTTCTGGTGAATGAGTTGGCTGTGAACATGTGTTAGATGATGGTGATGATGATGATGATGATGGTGGAACCATATTGTAGATGTGAACTGCAGTCGATACTGGCTTCATCTGCATAATGAATTGTTGTCACATCAAACTAACTTCCATTGACTCAGTTGTCAGCAGCGATTAGCCAAGGCATGGAGACATGATGGAGCCTGATTTGGCCTCTTTATGTTTGTGCTGTTTGCCTGTTGATCATAGATAATAGCCCAGTGACCGTAGACCCCCATTTATATCCAATGGCTTTAGCTGTGCCTGTAGTAGAGAAACATGAAACCCATTGATGACAGTGACTCCTACCATTCACCATCCACCACTACTAGTTCATTAAAATCCTGTATGTCGTTCTCTTATTAGGAATGACTTGAGACAGTTGCTTGTTTATTGTGTGAACAGGGAAGGATGGGAGAATGACAAATCAAATCCTGCCTTTATAATAACTGTCATCTATGTACAGAAAAAAAACTACAACTTACAGAACTACAATTTTTGTGCACTTTTTAACATACAGGAGGAGGAGTTATATCCTTCCAGATGAACTGGTCATGGTCAAGCTGACATTCTATTTGTTACTTAAACATGGATCATACTGGGATTAATGTGTTCATCTTAACTGGCATTCTAAAGCGTTTTAAGCCATTTTGCTTTTGATTTTTCCTGTTGAGACAGTCATAGTTTACTCCCCACCACATCTTTTAATGCTGTGAATACCCAGTTTGGACATGCTGGCTTTGTGTGTATATCAAACTGTATCCATATACAGCTATTGTTATATCCATTGACATACCTAAGTAAATTTGTACGATCTAAATTTAGCCACACCTTTGTGATGTCATCAATTACAGTTCGGTTAACTAAAAGGGTTAATGAGAGGTGATTTTTTTTTTTTACAGGTATTTCCATATCATAATGAACAAAGACAAGAAGACATGTCTGCCTTTGACCTTATAATAGTTCAATGTCATGAAACCACTTGAATTTTACTTTAAGGAGACAGTTCATATCCACATTAATTTGAAATGATACAGTTATAGGTTCCAAAATTCAAACTGATTTCAAAGGCTTGTTTGGCTTGTTTTGAAAACACTGTGCCCTGCAACACATTCCATGATCAGATCAGGAATATCACACATGCATCTAGCTCCTGTTGCTGGCTTGTTGTCACTTGACTTCTTGAGTATCTTGGTTTCTTTCTTCTTCTTCTTCTTCTTTTTTTTTTTTCCTTTTTTCTCCTTTGGTTGCTCTCAGGCACATTTTGAAGCCGATTTCTTGCAGATGTAGATTTTAGCCATTTAGCTCTTCGCCTCAAAAAACTTGTAAATGATGTATTTCTAACATGTAACTAAGCTCTTCAACACACACACACACACACACACACAGGGAAACTGTGTTTGCCATTCATTTAGCAGTAAAGAAATGTTTAGTTTCATTGCACTATGGTGTGTTCTGACAATGACTATAGGAAGTGTCTTTAACTTGTTTGCCAATGATACCAAAAGCAACATTAAATAAATCAAATTTTTTTGTTATTATCTGAAGAACTTTACAAAGACTGACAGCCTTTATTATATGTGCCAATTACCAAGTTTTAAGTTATGACGCCCCGCCTTTTTCAACCTTTTTCCTTCCATCCATTCTGAGAGAATTCCTACACTTAGAGGAACTTTAAACCGCTCAACAGTTTTGAATGTCCGCACTAAGTGCATTGTAATGCCTGTTTAAAAAAAAAAAAAAAAAGAAAATACATATGTTTTATTACTCAAGCATGTATCGGTTTGTAATACTTCAGGTTCCTTGTATATGTAAATGATGACCTTCTAGTGCCAACATATCACACTGGTATCTGAGGACAACTTTATAAATGGCAAGGTGACCAGCTGAGTTGGCCCTGTTTGAATACAAGACAAGGGTTGGTGCTCTCCTGCCTTCCTCCAAGGTGGAGATAGTGCATCAGTCTCCTAAAAACAGGGACGGCACTCACCAGAGATGTTCAGAGGAAAGAGATGCTCAATTCCTTGATTCTGTGTCACTGAAACTGTTGAGGTAACCACCGACGTATGCCTATAGGTTCTCCAGTGGTTCTCATTGATCTGTCTGGACATGCCAGATCAGTGATACTTTCATGGAAGGGTGAAATGAGAGATGCGTTCTTGATATTCAAACAGGGCCTTGGACTTCTTGATTTTCTTCTTTTTTGTATTTGTACAGTCATGTTGTTCAACCACTGCAGTCATTGTAATTCTTGTACAAGTTGTATCACTGGTTGTTGTACCATATCTGACATTTGTAATTATGAAATAATACACTGCCGTTTGTATAAAAAAAAATGGTGTCTTGATTTATTTTTGTCCTCTTAATTTTGTATTTATGAATTAACACTATGATTAGATGGGATGATTCAAAAAAATCTTATCAAGTTGCCAGGACATGTTTTGAAAAACAAACCATAATAAATTACAATCAGTGGAATAGCAGTGATGTGGATGGGCTTGTATTAAGGCCCTCAACAGCCTACTAGTCCCCTTTATAAGTGCATTATTTTGGTCCAGTGGTGGACTCGTGGGAAATGCACCAGAGCTGGAAGACGTGGGGGTGACTGCAGCACAGTAGCTATTGGTAGCAGTGACTCTCGTTGTGCTCTCTCCCATTCGTTGTTTGCCCACTCTCTCCTCTACCTGTGTATGACATGGATATCATTTGTCCTATGGGAGCATGGGAGCATCTAATTTACATGAAGTTCACATATGGATCCTTCACTGTTTCACACCTTGCACTCATCTTTGCTGCCTCCAGTCATTAGGGAAAGGGACAGGTACAATGCCGATGTCATACTAATCAGATTTTACAGTCTGCACGGGATTTCAGCGGTCCCGTGACAAACGGCAACAACACAAAACGTTCGCTAAAAGCTATTGGTCCTTTTTACAGTCCATCAGCAAAACCTTGCACTCTGATTGGTCACTAATGCTGCACACTGCCCCCTCCCCACTCCCTGTCAAACTGTCACATCTCCCACTTCCTTGTGAGATTTGTCGGGGTAACGGAACCCTATATCAAAGATGGCTTTTATCACCCGGTATTCTGTTCGTTTACGGATAATATTGTGACGAAATAAGAGCTATCTTCCACTGAAGAGGAGGCGCAGAGGTGGTTGTAGTTGCAGCGAGCAGTGTTTTCACTCTCGTCGCGCTACGCACCGCTCGCTTCCCCGTGTGCTTGTCCCCACCGTGCTAGCTAGGTTAGCTCAAATTGTAAATATTAGCTAGCTAGGCTATCTTGCTAACTGGTTGCTAAAATGGCCACCATGGAGAAACTGATGAAGGCCTTTGAGTCCCTCAAGTCATTCCAGCAGCAGCAGGGACCACCGACAGCCGAGGAGCTTGTCCAGAGACAGTAAGTGAATTGTTTCGGTAGCCGTGGGCGGAGAGTCAGCTAACAATCCTTGGGCTAGAGAGACAGTTCAACTAACTCGTTAGCCATTGCCACTCAAGTAACGTTAACGTTTACTTGTTAGCTTGAAGCTAGCTAAGCTAAATTGATATTGCTAATCAGATTTATCTGTTATTCAAGGTTCGCTTTTAGTCAGATGTGTCGCCCGTGGGTTGCCTCTTGGAAACGTTATTACAAATGCTAATCCTTTAATATTGCATAGTTTAAGGAACTGCCCTGCCACTGATCGCTGACACAAATAGCATAGCCCTGCGCACCTGCCAAATGGGCTAACATACACACCACCCACTTAAATAGCTCAATTACAGGCTAATGGCCATGGGATTGGACTCGGAACAACAAAATTGAAATATTTGTGTGGGACTTATCATGCGAATGGACCAGCTGCGTAGATGCGGTAGCAAACTGGACTCGCGTAGTTTACGTGTCTCCATCCCATCCCAGTCTGTGGAGCATGAGGTGCTCCTCATAATTTTGTCTGGAGTGGCAGGGGCACTGTGTTGATTATATTGCGTTATGGTTTGATGGTGGTTATAGTAATATTGTAAGATTCCATCAGGTTGTAGCCATATTAGTAGTCTTGGTCTTGCAGTTATCATGCAAGTTATCTGCTCTACACAACGTTATATGTGACACAATGTAAAGCTGTGTACTCCTTGATTTAGCTAAATAGCTCAGTAGCTGCCCATCAGCTGATGAACACATATTCTGCATCCTGTACAGTGTTAATGTGGATAGTTTTGCATTGTAGTTGGAAGTAGGCATATCTATGTTGCAGTATTTGCAAAATGACCAAATGGCCAATAATGAAAGTCGGTAGGCTGTGTGAGTATAGTATCTGCTAGGGCTGGGATGATATGCTTATCTCCCAATTGGATACTTTTAAGATACTTGGGTGCCAATTCGATATGTATTGCAATTCTTAAGTATTGTGATTCTGCAAGTATTGTGATTTGATGTTAAGATTGATTTGAAATTTTTGGTTTTTGATTTATCCTCTAGTTTGTGGATGTGAAGTTTCATGAGGCTCTGATTATCCTAACCGTCACAGTGGGTCATTTTAAACAGTGATGCCAAGTTTCAAAGAATGGTCTCACTACAGTGAAATGGCTACTATTTGGGCTAATATCATTACATATGAATAAATTTAGTCTCATTGTCTCAGAGTCTCAGCTTTCCAGTCAGACCCAATTTATTGGGTTCCACGATTGATTAATTCTCAGTATGTAGAAACACATTGTTTTAGGATAGATGAAAATAACACATTTGTACTGCATGCAAAAAACTGTGGGCTTAGCATAAGGTGGGCATGTCTACAAAGTGGAGACCTGTGGGTGCACATAGGTCCCATTTTCATTCAGATATATGGAGTTGGAAAGCCAAGGGATCCCTTTGAAAATGGCCATGCCAGCTTTTCCCTTGCCAAAATTTTGCCTAAATTTGGAGCAATATTTAGTCCCTTTGCCGAAACCCTAGCATGACATGCTTGGTGCCAACGGATTCCCTTGGTCATCTTTATTTTAAAATGATTTAGTGAAAAGAAAATTGATTGAAAATAAAAAAAAATCAAAAAAAAATCATGATACTTAAGGGAATCATTTTCCCCCCCACCCCCTAGTATCTGCTGTTATGATGTTTTGAGGCCATTAGCTCCTAGTTTATCACAGTCTGTCTCTTTCTGTCTCCCTCTCAGCAATTTAGCCAAGGACTGTATTCCACAGAGTGTGACAGGGTTTTTTGCTCCTCATTCAGCGTTATGGTATCTGATTTATCATGAAGGTCTTATGTCTAGGTCTGTCAGCATAAAGGTGCACTGGGGCTTACCGTCACACTCCCTTGTGCAGAGCTGTGCACAAGGGGGGTTGTTATTGTTATAGCGAAAGTTCGACAGTGGAGTTATTGGTATGTTATGAGGTGTCGTCACCTCTAACACTCAGTATACAGTCTATTCTTTTACAAATTGAATTACGCTCCTGCTCAGCGATGGAATGACTTCCGGCAGTGGGATTTCACAAACACTCTCCCTGTCTTTCTCTTTGCTTTCATCTCTTCCTGTGTTTTTTTTTTTTTTTCATGCTTTCTGTCTCCCTTCTCATGTTCTCTGTGTTTTCCTGCCCCAGGAAAAAGGAACAAGCTACCACCAAGAAGGACCGGGTGACTCATTGCCTGACAATATGTGAGAACATTGTGGCTCAGTCTTTGAGGTAGGCCTTACCAGCTGAACCAGAATTTAGTTTGATTTGACCAAATTTTTCAGTGGGATAACAGATACAGCAAATTTAGGCTTTGCATTTGATAGTTTGGAACTTTTGCCCATTAGATGAGTAGGACTGAATTCCCGTTTATCCCTACTTGTAACTTGGAATAATTAATTTATTATTCATTTTTTTCAGATAGTATACTGTGTTTTATACTGTGTGTTAGTGTATACTGTGAGTGTTTGAGTGCTGTTGAATTCAACTGTGTCTATACTCAATGCATTACTGTCTTTACCTTTAATCACTGTAATGAGCATCCTGTTGGGTGTTACTGCTATGAACACTGGTGCCTACTAGACTCAGCGGTTTGCTTTATTATCAGCCAATGGGCTTTGTTAGTGGTTTGCACAGCAGGGAGGCTAAACTCCTGGCAAAACTCCACTAGTCATTGCTATAATCATCAATAATTCTTCATGATGACTCATCCCACCACACAAAATCTGATTAACCAGCTAGGTACTCCAGGGATTATCTATTTGTGTGTTGTCAGAAGCATTTCACTTTTGTGTGTGAGTGGTAATACACAATATTGACAAAAGTATTCATTCAGTCCCATTGCCACAGGTGTATAAAATCAAGCAGCTAGCCATGCAGTCTTTACAAACATTTGACCAGACCACATGAAGTTACTGAGGCGCATAGTGCGTAAAAGTGGCCAATGCTCTGCTGACTCAATAACTGCAGAGCTCCAAACCTCCTCTGGCATTAACATCAGCACAAAAACTGCGCCGGGGAGCTTCTTAGGATGGCTTTCCATGGCCGGGAGCAGCACGCAAGCTTTACATCACCAAGCACAATGCCAAGCGTTGGATGGGGCGGTGTAAAGCACGCTGCCTCTAGACTCTGGAGCGGTGGAAACGTGTTCTGTGGAGTGACGAATCATGCTTCTCTATCTGGCGGTCTGATGGATGAGTCTGGGTTTGGTGAATGCCAGGAGAATGTTCCCTGCCTGACTGCACTGTGCCAACTGTAAAGTTTGGTGGAGGAGGGATGATGCTGTGGGCTTGTTTTTCTGGGTTTGCCCTAGGCCCCCCAGTCCTCCCATCAAGCACCTTTGGGATGAACTAGAAAGGAGATTGCGAGCCAGGCCCTCTCGTCCAACATCAGTGTCTGACTTCACAAATTCTCTTCTGGATGAATGGTTAAGAATTCCCGCAGACATACTCCAAAATCTTGTAGAAAGCCTTCCCAGATGAGTGTAAGCTGTTCTAGCTGCAAAGGGGGGACCATGCTAATGCCCATGGATTTAGAAAGAGATGTCAGAAAAGCTCCTGTAGGTGTCCCAATACTTTTGTCCATATAGTGTGTGTGTGTCTTGATGGTAGTGTGTGAACAGTACAGAAAAGTTTGTGGTCGTGGTGTCAGTGTTTATCACAAATGTAAACTCTGCCTGTTTTAGGATCAAATGTGCAGTATGTGTGTAATGACACTTGCCTTCACTTTTGACTCTATGGTGCTGGGAGCAGAACCTCTCCGGAGTTCCAGAAGCTGCTGGGCATCGCCATGGAGATGTTCTTGCTCTGCAGTGATGATAGCGAATCAGATGTCCGGATGGTGGCCGATGAGTGCCTGAACAAAATCATCAAAGTGAGGAAGACCCTTGAAACATGTGGCTCATGCTCTCATCGCCATCCTCACTCCACTCTTTCTTTTGAATGCGGCATTCTTAATAACATTAACGATCAATTAATAATCATTAATTTATTATTAACTGATTTTCATTTAGAACTGATTGAGGTCAGCTAAAGGATACTAAAGGATTCACAGTAGAATCATTCAAGTTTTGGATTTGTGTGCTAGGGCTGGTAGATATGGCCAAAAGTGTTATCATGTTAAAATTGATCATATTGGCCTGTAGCAGTAATCATTACAATACATCTCTGTCATTTCAAGGTTATATTTTGTTCCCCAGTGAAAACTGAAGAAGTGGTAATATTAATTGTTAAAAGTATTCTTTATCAAAATAATTAGGTTTTTCTTTCCAGTGCATACTTCCTTTTTGATTTTGCTTATTGACAGCATATCTTAAAAGTGCAATATGTTATGGTATTTGTGATGGCTTTGTGGCAGTGAGATTGTGTCAGTAGTTAATTCATATGGTATCAGTCATCAACACTTATTTGGGATAGATTGTTTACATTCAGGTTACTTTAAAAGGAAACACTTTTTTTAAAGGTTGAAAGAACTGACTGAGCTAGAGATGCCTGTATTATCAATGATATCCTCCCCATTTGACCTAAGTACTGTGGCCATGGGGATGTCTCTTTTCTCTTTGGTCGGTTGAACTTCTGTTGCAAGGGACACTCATTTTGTTCACCTCCCTTGCATATCTAAACATTGATAACAGAAAAGTAGCATGTTGTGTTGTGGTGGATGCGTGCACCCTCTTATTGTTAGTAATGGGTTTCTCTATTCTAACCACACAAGTAGCTTTTCATGTTTCACCTCATTGCTTGTGGCAAAGCTTGAAAAGAAATAACATTCACATTTATCAAACATGTTTCATAGTTATGTTTATTGCCTATCCTCATTGTCTTTGAACCAATTTGTCACCAGGCTCTGATGGACTCCAATCTGCCTAGACTGCAGCTCGAGCTGTACAAAGAAATTAAAAAGGTAATCAGAAACATGTCAATATTGTTAGTCTTTTATTGCCATGCCAGGGCATCTTGCTCACAGTCATGTAGTATGAAAATGAAAATGTTTGGTGAATTAATAGTAGCCTGGTATGGTGATGAAAGTGGTGGTAATAGTGCTTATGGATGATTGTGGGACTGTGTTTATCTCTATAGAATGGTGCCTCTCGGAGCCTGAGGGCAGCTTTGTGGAGGTTTGCTGAGCTTGCTCACCTCATCAGACCACAGAAATGCAGGTATAACACTGGTTCATGAAGGGCGGCCATTCACATTATTTAAATGATGAAACCACATTTAAAAGACGGAAGCCCTACCTGGAGCATGGCAAAGACTATGCAAACAATAGCAGACTTAGCTATCTGAACAAAAACATGTTTCTCTTAATCTTTCTTCTGTTTGTGGTCCAGACCGTACCTGGTCAACCTGTTGCCGTGCCTGACCAGAATCACCAAGCGACAGGAGGAGACAGTGCAGGAGACGCTGGCTGCAGCCATGCCGAAGATCATGGCAGCCTTGGGACACTTTGCTAATGATGGCGAGATCAAGGTATGCGTACAGAGGGCTGTAAAGAACAACTATTAGAAACTGTGTGACCTGCCAATGAAGTTGACACAGTGGCTTCTTTGTAATTTTCTTGGTGCAACTTTTCCTTTTGAGTAACTTCAGAGCAAGTGTGGTAGGTCCTCTCCTGTTCATTTTCTGTTGTAACTGATTAGACTTCAGCTTGATTTGGTTTACCTCAAAGCTTTTGTTTTATAATTGGCTGAAACGAAATCTGCTTCCTGAGGCCTCTTCTGACAAGACTGTGTATTCCCCATTTTGGCTCTCGTATAAGTGTTCAGTTGTGGAAGATTGCTGCTCATGTGCTGTCAAAAATATCTCTTGTTACAAGTTGAGATACCATTAAAGTGGTAGACATATTACTTGTAAAGTCTGGATGTTTTATAATAATCAGTTTTGATAACAAATTGTAGTAAAAACAAAAGTATTTAATTTTATCTGACATATGATGTATGCTTCTGTGTTCCATACTTGATTATCCAATATATCCATGGTTTCTACTGTTTCTGCAGTATTATGCATTTAAAACAACAGCAGTTATTTTTCTGAGGGTAGGGCCACCAGTGTGCCAAGTAAAAAGGAAAGGTTTTGATTGTTCCCCACAGTGAAACTGAGGGAGGGGCTGTGGTTGGCCCTGGTTGTTCATCTGTTCATCAGCCCACTTGTTAAACACAATATCTTGGACCCCACTGAATGGATTTTCACAAAACAGATGTGTGTCATTGTTCCTTTCCAGCATTTTTATAAATACACTGATTGCTGGAAGGAGGAGCTACAACATTTGTTTACTCATTTGTTCATGTGCTGCATGACACCTCAGACACCGCAGCATGATGCATCTCTCTGTTGGGTATCAGCATTTTCCAACACTAATTGACCTCAAGGAGGCAATTCTGTTAAACAGAAAAAAAACGAAGAGAAATATTATCTCCATCGTGGTCAAATATAGACTGCATCATGTGTGGAGAATGACATGTTTACTGTTTTTTTCATGATTTTATTGCTATAGTGCTGTTGTTGACCAATGTCTCAAGTTAAATTCACAAATGTTGATTTAAAAAATCTTTTGTTCCACCTATCTGTTAACCTTGGCAAAGGTTATGCTTGTCATTTAAATATCGTGTTTGAGATCCAATTCTAAAGATATTTTTTTATGTAATCATAGTACTGTATGTCCACACATGGCCGTAAAAAGGCATTTCCACCGGCCCTTTGTCTATGTTCAAATCTGTGTCTGCATTACTTTTGCCTGCTTTCTCCATCTTTTGGCATTGCTTGTTTGCCCACTGAAACTGGATTGCATCCAGATTATGTAGATTTCTGATCAAAATATGAACTCAACTAGACTTCACTTTGTTACTAGTAAAACACAAATGTTGTGCATGTCATTGAGGTGCAACCATAAACATTTTTGATTGATTGACTGAGGGAATAACTATTAAGGTTATGAGGACACTCCTGTAAAAGAATACCCATGATTCATTTTAGAAAGTGAAGACAATGAAGCTTTGCAGCTTATTTCTGTTGTGGTCCAACCTTGTTTGTCCCAGGTGCTGTTGAAGTCCTTTGTGGCCAATCTGAAGTCCAGCTCCCCCACTATTCGACGGACAGCAGCCAGCTCAGCTGTCAGTGTGTGCCAACACTCCAGACGCAACAGCTACTTCTACACCTGGCTGCTGAATGTGTTGCTCGGTATGACACACAAAATCCTATAGTTATATTGTTGCAGATACACACCTTCAGGGACACACTTCCACACAAATACTCATGGATATAAACATGTACAGTACTAAAACACAATGCCTTGCAGATGCACACAGATGACACACTTGTAAATATGTACTGTTCTAGGTATATTAATACGTGCTCCATACAATTGATACAGCATAGATTTGTGTGCACCATAGAAATTGAATGAGTGCAAGCAGTGTGGGCCTTTACCTCACAGCAAATCAGAGTATCTCTGGGTGGTTCATCTTTCCATGGCATAAGCTGTACACGTTCAACTCATCACTGTGTTCACAGAGCAGTTTTTTAAAATAACTTTATTGAAACTACCACTGTGACCAAAGGCCTGTGCCAGTTCTACTCATTCAATTTCTATGGTGTGCACACATACCCTGTCCTTCACATTAACTCAGATGAGAAACATACACACTAGGTACAGGTACACACATCTCTAACTCTTGGCAATCCTTTTTCCAGGCCTTTTGGTTCCAGTGGATGAAGAGCATCCCAGCCACCTAATCCTAGGGGTGCTGTTAACTCTGCGCTACATTATGCCTCTGCTGCAGCAGCAGGTCAACACTACCAGCCTCAAAGGCAGCTTTGGAGTCATGAGGAAAGAGGCTGATGTGCAGCCAACACCTGAGCAACTACTGCAGGTAGATGGAGAGGAAGCAGATGTGTGTTAGAGAGATGCCGTGCATGTGTGCATGTTGTTCATTGGGCCTACAGAATTATGGCTTTACTTTAGTGAATAGTTGGATCATGTTATCAGTGATGATAGTGATGCTACTTGAAGAAGATTTGAAAAAGAAAATCATCTTACTGCACTTTTAACATCACATCACATTATCAAGATAGTCCCAGCTTTTTCTATGACATTGCAGCTTTCTTGTTCAGTGAAAATTGCCACAAACCCATCTTGGGACCTAACAAATCATTTTATTTGTTGGGCTGAACCTTAGAGGCACCTATCACATTTATGTTAGATAAATTAGACAGGCCTAGACAATAGCTGAAAGTATGTCAAAAATCCCTTTGCTGTGAAAAGGAAAGTGTTTTTTTTTTGTGTGTTTTTTTTTTTTTTTTTTTTTTTTCTTTGTCTTAAGCTTTGTTGTTTTGTTTTCACTGACATTAGGCAAGGTGCTTGAGATTTCAGGTGAGGGAGTGTGGCTAGCTTATAAATGTCCTAGGAAATTGTGCAGCCTTTGTGCACGTATCCAGCCTGTGTTCGCCTAAGATAAATAAATATTGTGCTCAGAGTCCAGTTGAGAATTCATTTTACATTTCCTCCCATGTGTGTTTGTTTTTTTTGTGTGTGTTTGTAGGTGTATGAGCTGACCCTCCACTACACTCAGCACCGAGATCACAATGTGGTCACAGCTGCTCTGGAGCTCCTGCAGCAGATGTTCAGGACTCCGCCTCCAGAGCTTCTGCACATGCTCATCACCGCAGGAAGCATTCCACATGCCACCGTGTTTCGTCAGGACATAGAAGGACGTGCGCGGTCTGGCAGCATTCTTGAGCTCATTGGTAAACACGTCTATCAATCAGCCTCACACCATTCAGCCGCTGGTTGCAAAATTTGGGACTGTACTCATAAAACTTGTCATTCCCTTGCATGAAGTCACTCAGACCCATCAGCATGCATTACACTGCTTTGCAGTGATATTTTAAAATAAAAAAATAGGTATTTAATTGTGGTGCATGACCTGAACATATATCAAAATAACAAAAATGGTCACATCTACCATAAATCATGTACTCCTTTTTTATTTAATTTTTTAATTAGCATGAATAGGTCATATATTTTAAATAGCATGTGATAGTAAAATGGAGGCACTGTAAAATCTCGCTCTACATATGTATTTGTTTTGCAAGCGGTGGGTTTGATTAAAAACAAATGATGGTTGGTTTGGACCAGTTATCCACTCCAGGGGGCCTTAAATTGTTCCAAGGCACACTATGGAATTTTATGCCACTAGATAGTACTGAAACATAAAACAGATATGGACAGAAACATGTGCGCTGACACAATTACAAGCTTCATTTATCATAGGTAGAGGCTGTATTTTTATACCACAACACAACTTATGTTAGCATATCAAGTTAGAAATGTTTAATAGAGCTGCTTGAAGTGTCAGGTCAAGGAACAGCCACAGAAAACAAGGCAAACATGCATTTTAGGCAACATACTGTATATGCAACAAGTCATAATGGTCACAAAGGCCAGCCTTAGAGTGAAAGCAAAAATCGTACCTTGCTAATCGCTTAGGCTAACCTACCCATAACACATGTTGCTTTCCTAAACAACAAAAGCCGATCTTTAGTTCCATGGATGCATTTTAGTCTGCTATTTAAACTTATTTCAAACTGACTTGAGAAGTCTGCTCATTCAGCAGCTTGAAATGTGTGTGAGTTGCATGCTAACATCACTCTTCACTGACTCCCTGGTGCTGTGTAAAGGTCATTCACACCTTTGAACGAGCAAAATATAACATATTGTGCCTTTAACCCATAGTGACGTGACAAACTGTTGGTGCTCTTACGGTTTCTGCCCTGGTCTCTGTTGGTGGCCTTTTTGTTTGCTCACTAACCCATTCCTTAAAGTTGTCTGTATTGAGTTGTCTCTAATTCCCATGGGTCTTTTGGAGCTCTTGCTGCTTCTCTCTCCCTCATTTCCTGTTTCTGCTTCCTGTTTCCTGCCATTTGCAGCAGGGGGAGGGTCTTCCTGCAGTCCACTCCTTCTCAGGAAACAGAAAGGTGACTTGTCTCTCTGTCTCCTCTCCTCTGTCCTCTCCTTGGTTCACCTCTGTCTTTTTACTGACATTTCAGTCAAGGCTGGGACCAATTTACCTGCCGTTCAGTCTCTTTAGAAAGTGGACATTCTTCAGAATTGTTCTTGACTTGACATGGATGAGTCAGCCAACTAGTTAACGAATAATTGATACTAAGTGATAATAAGTGTTTTATCAGTGCAAAATATAATGTGTCTGCTGTTTTCATTTAGAATAGACTCCATTGAAAGTGAATTGCCCTTGTCCTGGTTTCAGTCTCTCATTCCCTTTTGTGCCCAGTTTCACCAGTGTTTATTCCTATGTGTTATTTCGTCCTTTTCCCTTTGGTCACTTCCAGGTAAGATGCTCTCTGGGGAGGAGGATGGCTTGGAGGACGACCCTGAGAGGACAGAGGTCACCGCTGGTGCCTTCACAGGTGAGAAACAGCCACCAGAAGGAGCACCTTTTTAATATGTTGTATTTTTTAAAAATATTTAAAAACCCACCCAACTCATGGCAAACCAACCCAAATCCTGTCCACCTACCCAAGCCCATTTTTCCCTGCCCAATACAACCCCGAAACCTGCCAATTTGACAATATGGGTTCTTGCTGACTTTGAGTCAAGTCTACGCTGCAATGAAATGATTGGCTGCTCCTCTGCTGCTTGATTTATGGTTTGAAATTCATGTGACAACGTGATGGAACCGCTGTATGGGACGATTTACTGATTTGTATTGATACGTGGAAACGTGCGGCCATGTTGTCAACGCATCAGAAGATCATCCATGAGTAGATAAAATTTTGGGATGACATCGAGATGCATCGGTTGTTGTGTCTTTGCATCGATAAAATCCGATCCATTTAATTAGTAGATGTTCCATGTCTTTATTTAGAACCAGGACCCATCCAATAATTTGATATTATGGACTATTTCTCCTGCGTCACCTAACGTTTTGGAGTGGAATGGGACTGCTGTGTAGGAGGGGTTGGGGCGTGTCACAACCAGTAGCAGTAGTTTTTCATATTGCACTATACCTCATTGTTGTTGTTGTACAACCCTAATAGACAGTCACTTCAGTCTCTAGCCCAGTCAATGATACCAATTCTGTCCTAATAATCTAAAAGTATTTTATGATACTCCGCACAAAATTGTCCTTCTTAGTGGTGGGCGGGGCACCCACCACTGTCTATGGTAGGGGAAACACTGTACATAGCTGAAAATACTTCGAACTGTTAATTGCATTTTGTTCCTAATAATGTTTTTAAGTAGTCAAGTAATGTACTGTAATGTTAAGCGTTGCCTATTTTTTGTATTTTTAATATATGTTGAAGGAATAATAAGTGAAACAATACATATCCTGATACTGCAGTGTCAAGTGTGATTTTTTTTTTTTTTTTCCTTGGCAAAACTAAAGGTGCAGTGAGTATTTAGAGGCAAAATGTAACACTTGAGTGTATATGCTGTGTTCCTTTGCTTCATCCTTGGTGGTTGGGGACAGACGGCTCCTCTGCAGCCCAGGTGGACATCATCACTGAGCAGCCGCGCTCCTCCCAACATACCCTGCAGCCTGGCGACTCTGTAGACCTTAGCGCCTCCTCAGAGCAGGGTGGCGGTGGCGGTGGGACATCTGCGTCGGACACCCCTGAGTCACCCAACGACAACGAGGAGGACATGTTGAGCCGGAGCTCCAGCGGCGGGGCTAACGTTACTCCGGAGACGGCTGACTACACCACACCTGAGAATGCGACACCCGAGGGAGGACCCCTCGGAGAAGCCGGGACACTGCTAGGCACCAATGACCGCTCCCTCCCACCCAGTGACTCCTCCCAGACCACCACAGAGGGCCCAGACTCAGCCATCACCCCCTCAGATGTCTCAGAACTGGTCAGTGTGATTGTGTGTCTGTGTGAGTGAGGTGATTTATTTTGGTTTCAGAATACGGTTAGATGATACTCTGTCTCTCTGTGTGTTTGTGTGTGGAATACGAGTTTGACATTGTTCCCTGGAAATGTAAAGATTCAAGTACAAGTACTTTTGTAATCAATAATTATAAGCAACATAATGATAAATAATGGAATAATAATCATTCTGCTTAATGACCTGATCCCTGATTTATGGGTGGTGCCACACTTCATAGAATTAGGATCGGTAGAATGGACAAAATCTTCCTCTGTGCAGCTTTTTTTTTTTTTTTTAGAATTAATATCTTGAGTAACACATTGGAGTTCATCAAACTTTTCATCAAAACACAGTTTGAGAACAAGAACAAGTGATGTGACATCCCCCACTAGGGATAGTCATTTGTGTGTTTGTGAGGTGGGTTAGGATTATTTTGTTATTCTACTATCTTCCCAAGACCTGTTGCTATTGAAATAGTCCATTCTGTTAATTCTACCTCTATGGTCTTGCCCCATCTCCTTTATTCCTCTTCCCCCCTTCATCGCAGTCACGCACTCCATTGCCGCGGGTGATCAAGCCATCCCCACCCTCTCCGACTTCCACCGAGGGCCCCGATGCCACAGACAGCGACTCCTCTGTCTGCACTTCTTCCTCTTCCTCCTCTTCTTTCTCTTTCTCCTCCTCTTCTTCCTTCTCTGCCACTTCCTCCTCTAGCACTAGTGACAAGGTCAGCTGATTGGACACTTTGAAGCAAGTGGGAGGGGCTTGCTTGTCTGTAGTCTTCTGCCTTTTTTCATTCTTTCTCTTTTCATTCGCTTGTTCGTCGAACCCGTGCACGGAGTTTTCCCTGCCTTTTGCCCCGTCTTGCAAACTTTCTTAGAGCTACTTTTCCCTCTTGTTCTCAGTGATACTACATTTAGCCCCTTCTTTTCCTCGGTTCTGTGTTTAGTAATTTCCGTCCAAACTGGAAATGCTTTTCAAGGACCTTTGCAAAAACACGCAATCCAAACATCCCATTTTACTGGCTTGCTGTGAAGAGTTCAAAGTAGAAGCATGATGGCTATCTATTCCTTTGACATTTCCCTTCAGATTTTGTTAACACTTCCCATGTTCCTGGAGGCTGTGACGGGCTTTTGTTCCAGCAGAGGCCAGTCCTGGAGCAAAACATAATTTAAAATTCTTGAATGAAGAGCAGTTTTTCTTGCTGGGAATTAACTTAGCTAAACTCGTTGCCTTTGAAAACATCTGTTTCTCTATCCTAGCTTATGCTAATCAGAGAACTGGGGTTATGCACACAGCCTAAAAATCATGTGAACCTGAACTACTTTATATTAGTTAAAATGAAGGGGATTGGCCTGATCTAGGAGGACTTTATTTCAAAGCTGAATACATCTTTGGATCAAAAGCTTGCTCTTACTGACAACCAGAATTGCAGAGTTCTGAAGCCTGTGCTCTTTCCAGTATGAAGTTGATTTGTTCTGTTCCGCGTTTACCCAAGCATGTCTCAACGGTATTTTACGAAGGGAAGATTTGTTTGACTTGCCATCCAGTCATTGTTCAGTATGCTGTGTCTTTGTCTTCAACCCCAACAACCGTAACCAGCTGATGAGTCTACTGTGAACTGGACTAAAATCTAATTTATGTGTCATTTGCATGTGCTTGCATTTTAAAGAGGTTTTATCTTGTGTTTCTCTGAAATAAGTGTACTTCCCTTCAGGAGATATTTGGTGTGTGTGTGTGTGTGTGTGTGTGTGTGTGTGTGTATACTTAAGGTGTTGGATGGCAGTGAGAGCCAGTACTCAGGTATGCAGATTGGAACATTACAGGATGAGGAAGATGAGGGAGCAGCACCTTCCTCCCATGAAGAGCAGCACCCAGAGCCCTTCTCTCAGTCAGCATTGGGTATGTTCTTTGGGGTGGGGAAAATTATACAGAATAGTGTTGCAGTATTTTTTTTCCCTGTCATACATTAATGATAACACTAACGTCCCCATCAACGGGCACTGAAAATCAGAATCGGCACACTTTAAGCTGGTGGCTAACAAACCGAGGATGACTTCAGAATAAATACTTTATCATATTTTTAAAATGTCAAGTTGACGTTGAGGTAATGATGTATAGCAGAATTCCCTGTGCTAACGTTGTTGTGGCTCAAGTATGGTGATAGTTATCCTGTCATGTAGTGTGTGGTGATTCTCATCCCTGTCTCTCTGGTGTAAATAAACAGACACACCTGTGTGCAATGAGAGTAATCTATCAGTGTTGCATATTGAGTTTTTATTTTTTGTTTGTGTGTTTGGGCATGTGCCTGTGCAGCTCTGAGCAAGCCTCATCTCTTGGAAGGCCGAGGTCACAACAGGCAGGCTTCAGACAGTAGCGTGGACCGCTTCATACCAAAAGACGAACCTG
>OMLB01012065.1:4076-22581 GCA_900302555.1 Myripristis jacobus | reverse complement strand
CCAAGAGTGTGCAAAGCAGTAATCAGAGCAAAGGGTGGCTATTTTGAAGAAACTAGAATATAAAACATGTTTTCAGTTATTTCACCTTTTTTTGTTAAGTACATAACTCCACATGTGTTCATTCATAGTTTTGATGCCTTCAGTGAGAATCTACAATGTAAATAGTCATGAAAATAAAGAAAACGCATTGAATGAGAAGGTGTGTCCAAACTTTTTGGCCTGTACTGTGTGTGTGTGTATATATATATATATATATATATATATATATATATATATATATATATATATATATATATATATATATATATATACACACATGTATACACACACACACACACACACACACACACACACACACACACACATACACACACACACACATACACAGCTTCCTAGCTTCCTAGTTATTATCACTAACAAAAACTAGCTTCCTAGTTTTTGTTAGTGATAATAACCTTGGTTCACAAACAAATATAGATGTGAACAGCCAAGGCAAACGTTTGGATCTGAGCAAAAAATAAGAATTGGGTGACTTTAGGCTGCAGTGTGAACACATGGACTCAGAGCTCCAGTTATTGTCAGCCTGGACCTTCCCTTCCATTATTTTGCACAGGCGTTTACATAACATAAATGAATGAATGAATGACAAAAATTGTCTGGCAAAGCATTTCAGGCTCAAAACAAGCTCTTTGATGTAACCGTTTCAGAATGAACTGACGATCATGTATTGATTATTTCCCGCACAGGAAGGACTTGGTGCGAGTCGAGGCGACAGTGATCGAGAAGACGGAGTCGTGGCCCAAAGTTCACATGAGATTCTGGAAACGACACAGATATCAGCGCAAGAAGAGTACGTTCCTGCGGTAGAGCTCTGCAGCAACACACAACAATATACAGCAACACAACTTTTAGGTTTAAGAAGCACTGAGAAAAATCTGCACCTTGTGTGTAAGAGCTGCTGATAGTAGAAAAACTGGGGGAAAAAAAAAACAGAATATCCACAATACACAGACTGACTGCCTGCCACCAGCTCTGCATTTGTCAGTCTGCTGTGATGATGATGATGTCGATCAGCAGTTTATCATCAATACCACTCGCCCTCTCTGATTGGTCAGGACGTGTTAGACAGGAAGAGTAACTGAGCCTGAAGGAAGATGAAGAAAATATTTAAACACAAAAAATCTGATCTGGACTTTTAAATATGTATTTTAATGTATTATTATAAATATAGTTTTATTGAGCAAGTTCTCAGATAATTGTTGCTAATAATTGTTTTGGTGATGTTTTTACTAATGTTCTGGTAATGTGTTTTTTTGTTTTGTTTTGCTCCTTTGTTATTTGGCATTTTTTCCCCAAGTTTTTGAAAGCCATCAAGTGAATTTGTTCAGGTTTCAAAGGGTTAATTTCACTTTAATTTAAGTTATAGTTATTATTTGAATATCACACTTTAATCTCACCAGCTTGAATCTATTTTGTTTCATATCAGGATTCATAGAGAAACATCACTTATGCTATGGAGTTTGAGGCTTAATGAAAGTCAATTTGGGTCCAGGATTTAAAAAAAGTCTGAAAACCCCTGAACCAAGTTCTGTTACTCATCTGATATTTGAAGTCAGAACTCAAAAAAGCTACTAAAATACAGGCAGTATGGTTTTTAGTGGGTGATTTATGCCTCTTGCTGTTTTCATGATACTGTAGAGAGCAGAAATTGAAAACTGACTGCTGTTTATTTGATCTGTTGCAGTTATCGTCCAGCCGCAAACTGTCCTGAGGATAAACAGCATCGAAGTCGCTCCCAGACTGACGTGATTATATTTGTGTATTTAATCTGCCATGAAAATAAACAGAAAATCCCTGTTCATGTGTCACGTGTCTTTATATCAAACTGCCCATGTCAAAACTTTAAAATGCTGTTAGATGTCCAGATATATCCAACAGGTTCAGTGTCACCCATTCTGAAACAAGCAGTTTAAAAGTGATCATGATAAAATATTGTGTATGAACATGCAGAAAAATAAATTTGAAAAAAGTCAAGTAGGTGAGATCAGATATCAGCTGGTTGTTGAGCAGAACATGAGTTGACTCCTAAGATATTCAACATTTAGTCTAAAAGAAAATGTTTTACACCTCAACAAAGTGCCATTCATTGTGATTTTAAAGAACAAAAATCAGCTCTGTAAATTTTTTGCCTCGACAGTTCACCTTCATCTTCATATGTGACTTTTATCTGATATCAGTGTGAGCAGATCTGTACCATGGTCCCACATTTACAACAAGCTGCTGCAGAACAACAAAAGACATCATTTGCACAGCAGCCCATCATCACAATGAATCAAACGGTGGTGCAGGGGTTCACTGCTTGAATACTTTGCTGTGGTGTTCGTCCATCAGCTGCTCGCACTGAGGGCAAGAAGGCAGAGGTGGCTTTTCACTGAAGCATCTGCTTATATATCTACTGAGCGGCTGACAGTCAGTGATGACGCTCTGACAGATGTGAGTGTTCAGACGCCGTCACATCAGCAGGAATCAGATTCAGGATCACATAGCGAAGTGGCCCAAATCAGAATCGAAAATGCCAGTGTCTTTTTTTTTCTTCTTTTTTTTTTTGCTGTTCACACTGGAATAAAAAAAAATCAGATCTAGGCTGTTTTCTACTGGCTGTTCTCGTTGAGTTTCAAGGAGTACATAGAAATACATGGAGAAATGAAATCACATAAAATGTTTCATGTTGAAATTAAGCTATCACAAAATCAAACTTAGAAATATTTAATGATTTTTAAGGCCTGATATTTTCAAAATTGAATTCAAGTCTTTTTAAGGACCTGCAGACACTCTGCATTCACATCCCAGTGATCAAGCAGGACAGGAAAAGGCAAAAGATGCTTGAAAACATGAAGACTTAGCTTTTTTTTTATTTGCGGTGGAAAATAAGTTTCAGTATTTTATTGAAAGTAAGCAATAAATAATACTGTGATAAAAATAGTTCATAAGTACTCAGACTGTACATCATTTTGTTACAAGATCAGGAGAACTTTTCAATGAAAGCGGAGGGAGGGGAAAATAACAGCAACATGATTTGCATTGTGCATAAATGACTAAATCACAAAGACAGAAAAAAAAGATAACATGACTATTATACGCAGTACATGTAGGGGGAAGGAAACGTCTTCAGTTCCATGTCATTTGCCATGAAAACCAATGGTGGAACCTGTGTTTGGAGCGCAGGCAAGAAGGAAAACTTAAAACACGAATAGCTTTGCCACATATAAAGGAACAAATTGTGGTTTCTAGAAAATAAAACTGACAACACACACAAAGTGAATGAATAATAATAAATAAGGAAAAAAGGACAGTAAGGAGTTAAGAAGAAACGATAAGGCTTGATATGAAGTCTTCGTACAAAGTGTTTACTTTTTTTAAAAAAAAAAACAAAGGTTTGTGGGTGGATCACGCCGCCTTGAGGGATATCTAGTCAGAGCGGGGATCGATTGAGGCCGCAGTGAAGTTGGTCCATCGAAGGAGAGCCGCCACATTTTCAACTCATCTGTACGTTTGAGGTTCCTCGTGTACGTCTGAGCTGTCCTGTGTGTCTCCAGAGGAGGAGGAGGAGGTGGGGTTAGTGTTTTTAAAGGGCTGGTCTGGGAGGGGGAGAGGGTGTGGGGGGTCAAGTGGAAAGGTTTCCACATGCAAGGTCAACTAGTGAGAACCTGGAATTCTGTTTTCGCTTGCATCCGAAAGTAGCCCTCTTCTTCTTTTTTCTTTTTCTTTTTTTCTGCTACTGTTATATGGCTTTTCTTTGCGTTTATTCAAGAGTTTAATTTTGGTATCGCAGATATGAAAAATAAACATAAAGGAAGAAGAACAAGAACAAGAAGACGAAAAAGAAGAAGAGAAAAGGAAAATAACCGTTTCACATGATATCTGTTGTCACCAGCACCTGGCTTGCCAGCAGGTATTTTCCTGGTGATGGATCAACCACAGTGTTGAAGCGGGTTTGTGAAACAGTCCGACGACTCCAGCAATTTTGTCTGATATTCACAAATCCATTGACCAAAAAAAAAAAAAAAAAAAAAAAGGCTGCATTTACAAATATTCACAAGTGATAAGCTAAAAAAATTACAACAGTTAAAAAGGGAAAAAGGATATAGAATTAAGTTATATCACATATCAAAGTCACTTCAGCATAAATTCAATGATTAGAATTCAAATCAAAGAGAGGAAATAAAACATACATCTGGTCAATAGGATCAGGATTATAAAAAAGATTAGATAAAATGCCTGTTGATAGAAATATACAAACTCCAGACAGTTGAAACATTCAGTTACATCTGAGAGAGTTAAGCTTCATAAGGGCACAGTGGGGAAAAACGTTCTCAAAAAAAGGGGGTGTTGATTAAGGGGAATGGAGGCAAAATAGATTACATGGTAATTCTAAAATAAATGAAATGTCCCATTGGTTTACATAAATATATATATAACAAATGCAGATAAATCTAGAATGTGTCCTCTAGGGATAAGATTGGTGACTAATGTCTCTCTGTGATGGAAAAAAACAAAAAACAAAACAAAAAGAAAATAGTGTCCTTGCAGGTTAAATCAGTTCATCATCCTGGTCTTGAATGCAGGGAATTCCCCTTCATCTTCTGACCAGCGGTTACCTATAGAAATAATGAGGATAAACTGAGAAGAGAAGAGGGAGAGACAACAGACGAGAGAGGGGAAGCAGGACAGAAGCCAGGGAAAGGAAGAAAGAAAAAGACAAAACAAGGGGAAAGAGAAGAAAGGCGTAAACGTGCGTTATTAGAGCCCAAACCTCCTGATACAAGAAAGCTGCTTTCTGCTGGGGAAAAAAAGAGAGGAGGGAGCAGTTTTGCAGTGAGGAAAAGTGCCATTCACATACTTTGAATGTAAATGTGCATCTGTCGGATATTTTCAGCGTACGCATGTGTGTGATCTTACCGTTGTGTTGGGTTGTGTGTTAACAAGAGTAGGTCCTGACTGTGGCAGTGTCCAGCCTCTGTATAGACTGACTCCCTGTGTTTCCACATGCAAAGACATGCCGTTAGTCACAGCAGAAACACAAACGCTGAAGCAGCAAAGCCATTCAAAAGGATTCAAAGTGCTCGAGGAGCCAGGCTTGACCGGCCAATTAAGAGAGATCTGCTGAGTAAGCGGTAGCAATGACGCTGCACATCACCAGCCGCACAAGCGCACACACACATACACCCAAACAGCACATGTGCTTACCGTCCATGGGGCTCCTCTTTGGCTGCGTGGAGGGAGACGCTGCGCTGCTATTGGTCACTCGGAAGTTGGCGGGCAGGGTGTCTGATGAACCCAAGGACATCCCCCTCATGTCTTTGGGCCTGAACTTTTTTCTCCATGATGGGGCCCGGCGGAAGTTCTTATCCTCATCCTAGAAGATCGAGAGGGTTGGTTGCCAAGAGAGGTGAAGAAAAAAGGCGTTTGGTTTGATACACAACACTTCAAGACTTAGAGCAGTGGCTATTTTTTAAAGCAGTAACTGTTTTTTATGGGCGGCCTCGGTGACTGAAAATATCTGTGTGTCTCTGAACTTGTTTCGCTTCCCTCCACTGCTGTAGCCTGTCAGTCTACTATGGGAAAAATGCAGGATTGATGTAGTTGCTACATCGTGTTGTTCAATGAGTGAATTTTCCATTTTTATTTATTATTATTTATTTTGAAATAGAACTAGCTCTGCTAGAATGTGAGTACTGCATGGAAAATCTAAATTGATAGACTTGTTGACATCATAGAAAAGTAAAAAAACTTCTAAAGTGATTTATCCTCAAAAGCATAATGCATAATTCTTCACTGGATCTTTCAAATGCCTTTTTTTCCATAATAACCCAAGGTGTTTACAGTAAACGGACTGTGAAAAAACCTGACGGCGTTGTTGGTTAATGTCACAGCTACGGCATCAACATAGACATATTCCCGGTCACTGTAGCCGCCGCATAAATCAGCCGCTGCGTAAAGTCCTCATTTTCTCAGTTTGTTGTGACAGTGTTTGCAAGTAGTACACTGGTGCAGATTTGTGTTTGTGTGTCACCTCTTCCATTCTCCTGTCAGTGCCAATGGCAAGCAGACTGTTGTATTCACGCTCCAGAGTTGCTCGGGCCTGGGGAAGAAAAAACAGGAGGAAAAAAAGAACTTTGTTATTGCATTTGAATCAAAATGGATAATAGAATATAATCAATTTCTGTAAGAGAGAACAGCAAAGGGGTCAGCCGACAACATCCTGTGGATTGCTCCTTTCAGTAATCCCAACTGTACACATCACAGCTTTAGTTTCCCGGTGACGCTGGCCTCTACATTCAAAGTCTCTCATAACATCCTGACTAACCCCCCAAAAAACTGATCTTTGTCTGAGGCAGGTGTCAAACCATCTTCCAGAGATCTGAAAAAGCCAGTCTGATGTGAGGGGAATTTATTCCTCATCCACGTAGATTCATTTATTTCACAGTTTCCCCTTAACAACAGAAGTGTTCCTTGATTTGAATGGCATTACTTTCATTGTGGTCTATTTAGACTGTCATTTATTTTGAAAAACATCCATTTGGAGTCCCAGTTGTATTATCACCTGTAGTAAAAGCAGATATACAGTAACTGTAGGACCAGAGTCAGCAACAATCCGGCTTCCAAGTTGATGAATTGATGAATGAAGTTGTCTCAGTGCCGATTCATCAACTAGCTGAACTTTGGGGCCACAAAATATTTTTCCAGCAGGGAGAAAAATGTCTGCAATGTGGCAATTTTTAATCTCAGTGAAGCAAAGTGGCAGCTTTGCCGAGCCAAGATGTCTGGCAGAGTGAAGGAGAAGAGCAGCAGCAGCTCCTTCAAACTGGCCAGAGACAGTTACAATACAGGAGTGATTCTGCTCTCAAAGGAAAGAGTGAAATATATCAGAGACCTAGTCATTAAGTTTGTGTGTTGTGAAATGTTGGTTAGATATATAGTGGAAGCAGGATTGCGGGAAGGAACAACTACATTTTAATTCACTTCAGGTTTGCCCTTAAGTAGGTTCACTTAGGGCCTATATGAGGCACTGTAGTCTAAGTGATATGGACAAAATTAAATATCAGCATGTTGACTGAATACCTTGATACTGCTTTGGTAACAATATTGTAGGGATGACTACTGGTGCTTTCAATACATGCTTACACAATGACATTTTTGATAAACAATCATTATTTATGTGGATATGACGACCAAGCAGGTGGCAAAACTGACTGAACTGATTAAGAGACACGAGTCACACACGATATTACTGCTTTTTTACACTGAATAAAATAACTTAAGCAAAACTTTAAAATTTTAAAAAGCTGTAATATATTTTTAATAATATTTAGAATATAAGAAACTCGCTGGTGAGACAGTTGATTGACAGTGCTAGGCATTTGGTGTGTGTGTGTGTGTCCTTGTATACCTGTGTATTCTGTGTGGGGATCTGCAGCAGCAGGGCCAGAGCGTTGTGATCGAAGGTTTCGTCAAGGGCGAGCAGCGCTCCGTGGACTCCGCTCTCGTAAAGGTTGCTACTGTACTCCTTCAGCCCGATGGCCTGAACCCAGCTGATCACCCTCTCGTTACTCCATACCAGCACGTCTGAAACAGCGGGACAGCAGCGAATTTACACTAAAAGTTGAATTACTGTATGCATACAACAGCCACACAGTAGGTAAGCAGTGGGTGGTATGGGCCTTTAAGATTTAAATTATAGACTGCATTTACTGTAAAGGCAAAATTATACTCCTGTGTTGAAATGTCGCCATAACTATGCCGTAGTTATGCTGGAATATTATACTTCATTTGAGAGCGTGTGCACAAGGAATCAATTGCTGAAACACCAGAAAGCAGTGTCAAAATTTTACTTAATCTGCGCAAATGAAGCACAGATTAAAACAAACAAACAAACAAACAGCAATTTGGTTTATATTTTCTGAAACTAACAGTTCACTCTTGCATACATTCGTGCTGTCAAAAGCATTGTTTTGGGATATTTCTCACTATGAATTTAGTCTTAATCTTGCAGTCTGTAAGAACATGAGCTGTGCAGGAAGCTATGGGCGGCAGCATTTGCAGACTGATTTGATGCAGCCGTATAAACTGACCTTCAAGTGAAAAGAAAAACCAAAAAGAAGGTCTGAGGATATGTCTTGATCTGGACTTGAACCCACAATGCTGTGAATGTATGGCTAGTGGCTTCTGTTGGGTTCTCACTACATGAGGGCTAATTTTAGCCCCAATTTTACCATCCAAAGTAGATTCAAAAATGGGGCTTTGTAATTTCAACAAACATAAGGTAGTCGTTACTGTTGGATGGCTTAACTAATCTTTTGTGAGGGAGGATTCAGGACTCTTTGTCTCGCTTCCTCTCCTGATTAAAACACAGACCAGCCAGGGCCACAGATAGTCTCTCAAACTTGATTTCCGTGGAAAGACTTGTAGTGTGAAATGGAGAATGATACAAATCTCTATACTGTAGAGCACCAATCAGACTTCAGCTAGAAATGGAAAAATACCAACAAAAAGTGAGCAAGTTGCTGTGTCGATGTTTGATGTACTGAGTCATATCATGGGCATAAATGTGATATCAGTGTTCCTAGCGATATTTCATATCAATATAAGATTAGATATTTGCTTTCCATTTTCACAGTGTTTGGATTTTAAAGGTTGCACAATCTGTTGGCGTAACTTGGTGACCCACAGAGCACTCTGATTGCTCCCATCATGAGGCCTTTGCATTGGCTGAGAAGCATCACTGTGTTACCTTGGAGCTCCAGCTGAGCGTCTTCCCTCCTCCTCTCCAGCTCCTTCCTGTCGTAGTTGAGTCTCCTCAGACACATTACTCCACACTGAAAACTGTTTCTGTTGCACAGACACACATGCAGACAAGGCAGAACGAAAACAAGCATGAGACAAATGTGACATATTTTTTGCTGTTTTGTCATTGCTCTGTCTGAGGACCTCAGGCTGGTTACTCACTTCAGACTCACTTGATACACTAGCTATTATGTAATGATCCTACTGACTGCCTGTAACCTTACATTTAGCTGTTTTAGCTTTATATTTTTTTTTCTTCAATGACTAGGAAAGGGGTGGCATCTCATTTGTTTTCACTACTCAATTTAAAACAGTGCATAGATAAAGCATGTGTAACATTGATTTGCTGTAGATGCCCTTTTAATTAATGGCTGATTGGTTTTCTTTTATTGCATAATTAGAGACTATGTAAGGGGCTAGAAAGGTATGACAAGTTTTATTCTCTTGAGGCTGTCTGGTGTAAACAGTTTTAGCGCTGTGCATGATGTCACTGCCCCATCTGGCACGATGCCAAAGGCTGACACATCCCAGTGTGACACCAATGTGCCCATCAATGTGCACTTGTTCCCTGATGACCTTTGGCTGACTGACATGTGCTTCTGACTGATGACGTTTAAGCAAGCAATTCTTTCTTTTAAGGATCCTACGACAACAAGTACATTCTTCTGTTATCAGTATTACAACTTCTTTTCCTGTTGTCACTTTACGATGCACTTTCAGCAGATTAGGGAAATACAGTCAAATAATTTAAGAAAGGTAACCTGTTCAATTTGTTAATCAAGGTAAATGTGACTAACTTTGACTTTGGTAACTGCGACTAATCTGTGGCTCCCATCCATCACTTAAATCTCAGCTGAGTTACCTGTGTAGTGCATCTATCAGTATAAGCCTGGCCTCCTGTCTGATACCTATATATAACGTGTTGAGTATGTTAGAGTAAATTTCCATTATTTTCTGGCTCGTTTGTGTCTTATCAGTGGCTGCAGTTCATTGTTTTGAGGTCAGCCAAGTCGTCTGTAGAAGTTAATCCACTATGTTAAGCTTGTCCTAGTTTCTGTTACTTTTTTAAGGTGTCTAGATTAGGTTTAATATGATTACCTATGGAAGCTGTCCACCATTTTGAGCTGTCCCCTAAGGTCCTTCTTGGTGAGATGGTCGAGCATGCGGGCGTCCACCAGGGACTCCATGAAGTAGGAGCGGTACTGGGGCAGGCCCAGGCTGGGCAGCCACTCATTACCAATCCACTCGTGGTTCATGTCTCCATATGCCAGCGTCTACAGTCAGAGATGAAAAGCCTTGTAAGTGTGTCTTTTTAAGTGTTGAAAAGATGGCACGGATTCATCTCGTAAAAAGAAACAAAATCTGCAGTGGAATATTGATTTATTATTAATAGCATCCACTCAAATTAAAATAACAAATCAGCCTTCACACTCTGTCTGCAGTGGGAATAATGCTAATTACTTCATATTAAACTTTAATCTAAATATGGGTCATTCTTTAGCTGTCAAGGGCTGGTGAGGATGCCAGAGTTGCTTGGCTAAGTAATGACTTGTAATATCACCCTTACCCATAAAACCATACAATGCACAGTCATATTAAACTTAAGTTGTTCTTTACAGAGCTCTACAATGTTCTGTTTTTATATTTATAAATCTGTCTTAAATCTTAAATTTGTACAGAGCTTTACTGATAATTAAGCAATTTAACCAGTAATATAATTAGAAATAAAGGCTTTTCCAACTGGTAATGTTTCGCATCGCTTTATTATGACAAATTGAAATAGTCTGCAAAACTATCTGTTAATTCAGCTAGATAACCCTAACCTTAACCCAAAAGAAACCACAGAGTTAAAGAAAAGTTCAACTACAGGAAATAGGAGGTTTACTTCAGGCACACTCACAATGAGCCGAGGATATAGTTAAATTGCCATTATTAAGTGAATTTATTCATCAAAATGCCTTTATTCATTTAGGGCAAATCACATAAGGAAGTTCAGGAGAATGCAGGCCGGTTTTGGCTCACACTGGGTCTTCTTTGGGGTGTGGCTGGTTGACTCCAGTCGGCGTTACTGTCATTACTACTAACTGTTTGATCAGTTTCATTAACAGCCGTAATCTTCAATATTGAATGTTCATTCAAATGTTTGATTCAAATGTTGTACTGGCAGTGGGGTGAGATTCAAAACTAATCTAGGCATGATGGATGTATCTTTGCCATAATTCACTTTTGTTGCTGTTCACACCTATTAAGAAAATCTTTCCACTAACTAGATGTTCTGGGGTCATTATCCACATTCTCACTCGTAACAAACCACAGCACATTTCTCTTGGAAAAGTGCCAAGATTCGTACTGCCAGGAATCTTGGAGTAGGTACATGGTAGGCTGCTAAATTTTAATGGTGGTGTTCTCACCTGACTGCAAAAAAGACAGAACAAATTGAATAAACACTCCAGAGTTCCAATAAACCTCGCCAAACATGCCTGTTGTGAACGGCCTTAGTGACAAGTGATTTGGATGAATAAGAAAGTTGGGTAAATAAGCGGATCAGGTAAACTGAGGAGTTTCCCAGTATAAGATACTTCCACCGCTGTGAAAACCGTGCGAGTGTAAGAGTAGCGGATGATCAGACACAGAAATAGGGGACTGTGTGCGGGAACGTGTGCAAACCTGAGCCCAGCTACCCTCGTCATCCTCCTGGTGTTAGCATGGTTAGCGTGAGCATGGTGAGAAGAGAAGAGAGCCTGGTGTTAGTGAGGCGGCAGTGCTGGGTTAAGGCAGCTCAACATGCAAACATAAAGTCTTAGGGTAAAGTAAGAGGACCGAGCTATATGAAGAAATTGTTATGCCTCAAACAAGAAACTGAAATGCCAAGAAAACAATGATGAATGTGTCTGTGGTGATAGCAATGCCACATACTGGAAAAACTGATGGTAAATGGGTAGGGAACTGAATTTAGGAAACTTTTGTTGGTTTGTTTTGTTAGTTTCCTTGTAATGAACATCAGTGCTGATGTGGAAGCGGGGGGTGCTAATGCTTGGTTTGAGTTTGAATAGCATTTAAGATGCTCCCCCATTTTCCCCCACCCACACACACACTCCGAAAAATAAAATCAAGAAAGAAAAAGAAAGAAAGAAAAAGAAAGAAAATTGCATCCTCTTTCACTAGTGGATTGCAGCCATCAAATCATACACTGACACGCGCACACAAACCACTAGCTAAGGAAAGAACACACAAAGCAACTACTCTAGGTGTAACAGGACACATAACAAGACTACTAATCGCCTACTAGCAGAAAACATAAGGCCTTGTTCCAAGTTGCGCAGGGAGTCTCCCAACAGAACAAATGATATTGATAAAACATCGTGTAGACACTGAAATTGAACTGATGTGCCTTGATTAACCGGCTCTAACGTGTCAAACATTTAAAAATCACTGTGTGAGGTCTGGCTGTCCTGGAGACAACTTGGAACGTGCCATGACAGTCACCACAGACTCAAACCAGTCGGAGGAGACTAACCGTGGGGGGTGTGGCTGCCAAACTTTCCATTTCTTCGTGCGTGACCCAAACGTTTCCCGTGGACTGATCGTTTGATACCCCCCAACCAATCACAAGTGAGAGAAGCGTGCAAAGGGGGGAAAGTGATGGAGGACAGAAAGAGAGAGAAAATACAGGGAAAAAGATCAAGAAGCATTTGTTCATTTGTTTGTTATTGATGAGGTTAGCTAATAAATTAAGCAACAATCAGAAGAGGAATCCAGTCTGATCTCTTCATTAGTAAGTGTTAAATGTATAAGCAGTTCTTAGTGTTAGCTCACATGACAGTGGTCATGCCCATTCAGATGACAAGAAAGGCTAGAAAGAGGGGTAAAATGAATCCGCAAGACTGAAAAGTCATTTGTTTCACTTGTCTTATCTCTACTAAGACTGCACCCAGCCATGTGTGGTGTGTGTGTGTGTGTATCCACATTAACTGGAGAGAAAAGTACCGTTCTGGAAGTGGGAGGGGCAGAGGGGCTGGTGAGAGACATGATCTCTTGGATAGCCAAACGGAGTTTCAGACGATGCAGTGGGTTACTGATGCCAATCTCCCTCTGGATCTCTGTGTCTGATAGCGCTGACATGATGGCTCCACTCTTCACATTGGCACGGCACGCTGCCACATACCAGGCTGGCATGCCCACCCACAGCTGGCAAGAACAGGGCAGATGAAATAAGTGCCAGAGTGTAAGTCAGACAAATGGTAACAAATACGTCAGTGGGACAAAAAGTGGGCTGTGTTAATGGATAAGAATCAGTGGAAGAACTTCAAAACTCAGGGTGGTAGTTGAGTTTTGTTAAATAGTTCATTCTGTATTACTGGTTAAAGTGTTTGTCTTACCTCCAGCCAGACCACAACAGTGGGGCCATCCCACTGGGCGAATGGCAGGCCCTGCCTGCGAGCCTCTTCCAGCAATTCATGCCTAGGAAACAATTCATACATTTAGGGCAAAATCAAGTGCAACCTCATGGTGATAAATAAACACACTAAATCCACAGAGCCCTTCACACTTACAACTGGCAGATGGAGAAATTCACCTTTTGAACATCTGTACACACCCCCTGAATCAAGTCACTGACTGACACATGCATACTTAGACAAAGAGCAAGAGTTTGAGAGAAAACAGAAAAACAGAAAGCCAAGAAGACTGAAAGATACTCATGGAAAACACTGACCAAGTATCATTATTTTAAAGTACAGGCAAAATGTTGGCCTAAAAAGACCACAAGTGTTTGGCAAAGTGTCCTTAGCTTTATGAAAGACTCCCCTATATATGGTTCAATAAGAGGGGTCTTTGCCAAACCTCCGGGACTGGGAGTCAGAGCCAGTGTGTCAAGACTGAGAAACACTCTTAGTTAATGCAGCTCTATCCCAAGATCCAATGCCCTGAGATTCGTTTTGGAATGAGAGTTTAGTACAGAAACATTCCTTTACGACACCCGTATCAGTAGGGAACAGATACCATGCAAAAAAGGAGAATATTTAGGATGGGGAAAACATTTTCAATGATTTTTAAGTACAGTACATTCACTTCATGCAGACTATCAGTTTGTAATCCAAACACATTGCTCTGCGTTACTGGGATGCCATATTTGAGGTCTGTCTGGAAACTATTATTCTTAAGAGAATCCCTAAAAGTTTCTGGGACTGTTACGAAGTATCTGCTGATTCAGGTCCTCAGAAAGCTTTTTAATGTGTCAGCATAAATTAGTAGGTAATAAACTCAGACTGTGTAGTAATGGGCTGAGCCAAGGATTTGTTTTTCAACACTAGATGGTGCCATGTCCCACATATTGTATCTCCCTAAAAGAATAAGCCATTTCTGATTGGCAGAGAAGCCATCACAGAAAGCATAAACACATGTTCAAAAGTATCATTTAGAGGCAGTAAAAATCCAGAGAAATTATCTTCAAATACATTTCTACTCTGAGGAGGTTTACAGCAATAACAGTCATAGCATTAATGTGCATTATATGCTTTTGCAAACCATGTAGCTAGGGACAGTTAAACACACTCAAAATCCACCTGTCCAAATTCTTTCATTAGCTATCTTCTCTTGGGTTACAGTTCAGAGGAAAAGCCCGGAGGAAACTTTATCACTTGCTAAAAAGGCAGGGCACACACATTCCTGTTAGTTAAGCTCTTCTTTGGAAGGCAGGGTAAAGAGCAGAATGAAAAACCATCAGGCATAGGGAGAGACGGCTCTTTGGGGTCCTTGCAGTTATTGGTGACGGCCAAGTGAAGCCAAGTTTGGGAAGGAGATAAGGCAAAGCAGAAGCAATATGAACCAACTTACCCTGTCTTTGGACTACACATGGGATGAGAAAGAGATGACAAAAGAAGGGAGAGGTTGGCAAAACAAGAAAAAATAAAAGAATGGATTGATGTTAAAAAGCTGTCTAAAAAGAAAATACATTTACAATGTCTAAAATATGTCTGCATAAAACTACTAATGAGAAAAATGTGAATAAATCTTTGTGGGAGATGACTGGGTGTGAAATGGAGGGGAGATGAGCTGGTAAGATGCATTTGTCTCCACTGAACAGCGTGAGCCAGGTGGCGGGGAGTGAGGGTGAGAGCCAGCTCTGGACTGCAGCAGGAGCACTAGCCACAGAATAATACTTATGGACTTTTAAACTTTTAAAGCACAGGGTGTTGCAAAGTCCTCCTACAAGCCTTTCTCTCAGACTGAAATTATATCTGGCACATTTAGTTCATTTCATTCAATTCATCTGAACACGAGTACATTTAATCTGCTAGCTTGGTTTGTTTGGGCTCATGAGACCTCAGGCATGACAAGCACCAAGCAACCATGCAGAGATTCACTGATGATGTGGGTGTCAGTCTGCTTCCAGGTGGACTGTGGTGTGGTTTGCTAGTGGTAAGAGCACAGTACTGACTACGTTTACATGCACACCATATTCCAGTTCAGGTCAATATTCCGGTTAAGGTAATTGCGCTGCAGCAAGTGGAATATTCCATTTACATGTTACTTAGCATATTCCCGTGTTTCGGCGTATTCCACGCTCTTATGTAATGCGACACTCAGCCGCGGGGGGCAGCAGTATGTGTATAGGCGTCTGGTCTGCCGGAAATACAGAAGAAGAAGAAGCAGCTGTCGCTATTTCTGTTTTCTCCCATCGATATCCTCCATGATATTGAAGTCTTTCATTAGCTGAAGGCAGACTGCAGTCTCCTGGCTCTTGCTGCTGTTTGCCATGTTGTTTTCCCCGCTTGCAGTAACCATAGCAACAAAGACGCCCCAGGATTCCTTGTGAATCAAGCATGCGCAGACGTAACTGAATATTCCGGTACGGGGCATTTTCCGATTAAGGAGTTTACATGGCACAATATTCCGGTTGGAACAGGCATATGCCACAGGTCTTATTTGGAATTTTCTCCAACCGGAATATGACCTTAATCTGGTTCGGTGCGCGTTTACATGACTCTTGCGCAACCGGAGTATTGCGGATAATACAGGAATACGGTGTGCATGTAAACATACTCACTGCCAAACTAAAGAATATCAAGTCCTGCCACAGTCTTGACTAATTCTTTTTCAACTATTTCTTTGTGACCTCGTAGCTGGTAAGACGCCTACACGCGCAGTCAAATAAAATCTGATTTGTCAAGATCAATCACCATCGTCAACTTTGTTTTGATTTGTTTCTGCACTGAAAATTACTAGAACATAGGATGACAAGTAACGAAAATTGTCCAGTGATTCAGAAACCTAATAATCCATATGACCTCAGTTTACAACTCTTGAATCCTTTGTAACAGAGCTCTAGTGCTGACATCAACCACAAAGTTATTTTGACCATAGCTTCCCTTGGTGGATTTTTAAATGGATTTTTTATATAGGTTTTGTTTTTCAAAAATGTAAGAAAATTAATTCACCCACAAACAAGGGCTTGCAAAACTTGACATGTTTTGTTCTACACAATAATCTCCAAAAAATAAATACACAAATTTCTGAACCATGTACACCATTAGTAAAGGCAGAAAGCTAACATTAGGCTAAAACTAACTACCCATGATGATGTGACATCACCACCAGCTGTGATCACACCTACAGTCTACACAACATGGAAATAGCAAGGGGACAAGGGGAACTTTTGGAAAGACACCTACTTCTTTTGTAGCTTCCTGCTCTTTTCTGCAGGGCCTCCCAGTGTGCCCATTCCCATGCCATCCTTGGGGGAGCTCTCTGCCTCAGGAGTGCCAGCTGAGAAGACAGACAACGATGTGGATCACAGCTTTGACAGGCCCAAGAACAAGGTGACTACAGTTGGTGTGGAATATAATTATATTTACACAGAAAGAGAAAAAATGCAGTCTAGTTAGTGTGTGCTGGGTGGAGAGAGAGCCCTGGGCCTGGTGCCTGACCTTGGCTGGGGGAGTCCTTCCCTGGGATGCTGGGTCGGCCCTTCTCCTTTTTACCAAAGAGGCGTCCAATGGAAGACTTGATGCTCTTCTTCTTGGCTGCTTTGTTAAGAGAATCCTGGCTGCTGTTACTGCTGCTTGGGTTACTGCCTTGGCCGTCCTGCAGACCAGCCAGACTACAAAACCAAGAGGGAAGAGATCAAGAGAGAGAGAAAAAGGAGGGGAGGAATGAGGTCAGAGAGACAGACCAAAGAACTAAGGAGAAATTTTAGGCAACTTGGAAGTTGTTTGGTTCAGTAATATGACAATCTCTCTCAGTTTAAATGAAACATCTCTTTGCTCCAGCTATGTGTGGCTTCCCAGCTGAAGAAGAAACAGGCGGGAAAAACGCAGCTGTTCTAAGTGAAAGGCAGGGATCTTACCCACGCAGGTCTCGAATGTCCTCGTGGCTGGCAGCGTGTCCTGCTGTCTTGTTTAGGCGCATGGAGCGTGGAGTGGTGGGGGGTGATGTCTCACACCGGATAGTGGCCTTGTCATCCTGAGCAGACTGGGTAACAGACAGTGGATAGAAGGGCACATGATAGTGAGAGAGTACACTCCAGTTTGAGAGTGCAGAGACCAGGAAGACGGGTTGTGACAATAAACACTTAATTTTGCAAACATAGCTGTTTGACTGTGGAAACCTGGTGTGCTACTACTTACCCAACTATCAGGTGGTAAAGTAGCACACCAGAAGGAAAAACCCCAAAAAACTTCCTTCAATATGCATTCAAGTCTGGCTGATGATCTCATTTCTTATCACCATATTTAATAAACGCCATGAAAATTTATCCTGGAAAGAAATGAGTTGTGACACATGTGCACAAATCATTTTATCGTACGATTTTGAGAACATAATAATATTCAACACCCTTTTAATTAAAAAATGTTTGTGTCACAACAAGCACGACTTAAAAGATTCAGTGAAATCAAATGCACACTGATGTAAAAACATGTCATCATCCATTAAATAAATAAACAGATAATCTGGCTCCAAAGAAACGGCAAAGTATCTTAGTATCTCACATTTCCACAGCGTAAAATCAGTGCAAACACGTAGAAGTTTCAATGGTAACTAGGGGTGGAAGCCCTCTAATGATTCTACTGCTCTAGGGTAATGTGTTTAGATGTCTGGGAATGGGACATGAGGGTGTATGTACAGGCCTAAGACTGGACTGGATGGTAGACAATAACCAGATGGGATGGGATGGAAAGACTCAACATTGGGGGATGCACTTGCACAGGCTGGGTGATACTGAAATGTTTTCTGGGGGAAAAAAAGGCAGCAGGTAGCAGAGAAGGGCCGGTGAGAGCAGATCTCTAGATTACCTTCCTGCGGTGCTTGCGCAGGTCACTAGGCTGAAGCGTGGCAAAAAAGGAGAGAGGAGAAAAGCCGTTAGTGAGACGTAAGACACTCCACTGGTGGAACCAAGCCATGCACAAACACTCAAAGATTAAGATTTCAGGACAAAGATACATTTACCCAAGACACACGCACACAGAGAGATCTGCACATAGGCGAACATGTTTAAGAGTGAAAATCAACGCAAACTGTTGGTTCACTCCTTATGTGGTTGCAGATGTGCTGTTGAGGAAAAAAAGGGAAAAAAGGTCTGCTGACCACCACAGTGATCATATAGCACATCCCAGTTGAAGAGGAAGAAAAAGAGTCACAGCAAAAAAAACAGGACAGGAGG
>OMLB01012061.1:8747-19978 GCA_900302555.1 Myripristis jacobus | reverse complement strand
AGAGTGAAGCGTCCCAGCTTATTTATAACTAAATGGAGCTAAACAGAACTGAAATAGAATAGAATAGAATAGAATAGAATAGAATAGAACAGAATAGAATAGAACAGAATAGAATTCAGTGGAAACAGAACAGAACAGAATGGAGCAGAGCAGAACAGAACAGAACAGAACAGAACAGGAAACAGAACAGAACAGAACAGGACAGAACAGAACAGAACAGGACAGGACAGAACAGGACAGGACAGGACAGAACAGGACAGAACAGAACAGAACAGGACAGGACAGAACAGGACAGAACAGGACAGGACAGGACAGGACAGGACAGATCAGAACAGGGCAGAACAGGACAGAACAGGACAGAACAGGACAGAACAGGACAGATCAGGACAGATCAGAACAGGGCAGAACAGGACAGAACAGGACAGAACAGGACAGAACAGGACAGATCAGGACAGATCATGTCCCTCTCTGCTGTGCTGTAATGTGTTCACACAGACACAGATGACCACAGAGTCGTCTTGTCTCATGTTTTATGCTGTAGCTTCACATCTGTGTCTGTTATCCATGTAAAACTCGATGGCAGACCACCACGGCTTCAGCCCAGCGGCAGACCACCAGAGAGCGGCCTACGCTGTGTTTAGCTGATGGATACAAGCGCTAACAAATTAATGATGAACAAGATAACACTGGTGAAACGCAACAAGCCATGTAATTGTCCTTGCACTGAGGTTGTACCGTGTATTCTCTCTCTTTTTCCTCTCCATCAGATCTATTTGTCTGTCTCTGTCTCCCCCTCTGCACAATGTACCATGTCAGCCCTGTTATTTACTGAACAGCATGTCACTAAGAAAACAATGTGAGTGTAGTCAAGGAAAGGCTCATTTGGCATACATTGATATACTTAATATTGGTTTATACATTAATGCCATGTTAGTATAATTTTTAAACTTGCTATTGCAACCTCCAAGTCATTTTCTGTGGTTCTACACCTATTGCTTTGTATGGACAGCTGTGCTACTTGGGATGTAAAGAGTAGAATATAGCTAATCCTTTATATATTCACAAGCCCACACATACTTGAGGTGTTAATAATGACACATATTGCTGTAGGAGCAGAGCAACTATGTAAAATGCTACTCACCTTTTTCCACCTCACCCACTTTTAAAGGGTCATCACTTCCACATTTGTCTTTGAACTTCTAACTGAGCTCAAATGGGAGCATTTCAAACATAATGCGTGTGGGTCCAATGGCATAAATTTGTCATATCTGTCTGCTGTTACCAAGGGAGGATTGCATTTTTTTTTTACTTAGTGCTGTCTCTTGCAGTTGATGGAGCTGCTATGAAGACACTTACCTCATCTCATTGTGTAGGGCTCCATTCACCTGTGCCTACACCTCTCTACGGTTATAAACCGTCAATATAGAGCAGAGAAGAAATACAAATTTACTATAGACAATAGCAGGGTATGAATGTTTGTAATGTTTATGGAAATTGTTATTAAATTTGCAGTTTATCAAAACCAACTCAAAGTAATATTAGCTTTCGAATGCCGGTTTTTGACTGCAAAGTCAAAGGCCTGGTCTGGAACTTCTGAGTTCCTATTTGAATTTCCAAGGGGCGTTACCATAGAGAGTCAATGGTTATTATTATCAATGGTCGCAGAACAAAATGCCTCTGAATGCAACTGGATAGATCTACAACCAGTCAGAGCAACATTTGATGTAATGCTCTGTGACTGTTGAGCCTCAGTGAAACTCCTCTGTTGTCGTATCAAACACGCCCCATATTAAAAAAACGAGGATGCAATTGGATTGACCTACAACCAATCAGAGCAGGAATCGTGATACAGCGCTGAGCAACCACTGAACCAATCTACAACCATTCTGCTACAGCAAATACAACATGAGCTTGCAGATTCGTCTGGTTCCCAGGCAGGTAGTCTCAGACTCATCTCAATTTAGCTCTAGGAATAGCGTGGCCTTCAGTCCCTGCATGGGCTAACGGTGTTACATGTCTTACCATTGGCTATTGTTTTATTGTGTCTCTTTCTGACAGAAGGGGTAATGGTAAAGCCACAATTTATATTTCTTTCATACTGATGTAGTCTGGGCTCTTCATTTGTTTTCATTGTGATCATGCATTATTGGTGGATCACTGTGGCCACAAACAGTAGATGGAAACACTCTTCGGAAAGCATGAAAAGTGCATTTCCATTATAGTTTCCCTCCTCATAGATTCACTGGTAAAATGGACAAACTCGTTACAAACTACAGCTGGCGCTCAGATCACTCAAATAAGGCTGATTTAAGGTGCGTGAGTACTTTAAGTATTCAGTGTGTTGTTTTGTTTTTATGGTCCAGCTCCACAGATGCAAACTTTCCTTTAGAACTGTCCTTCAGAGGTGGATGAGGTTATATGTGGTTTCACAACTGATATTGAGGTTTTATGGTCAAACCTACTTGTTATGAAGAACTCCTCTCTACTTCAAAGTGTTGTGGTAGCATCTGACTAACACCTTTTTCCACTCATTATCAGTGTTTCTTAAAAATGCAGTTACGTTTTAAATCACTGTATGTCGTCTCAATGGAAAAACCCTGCAGAGAGAAATCGACAAAAAAATGGCAAGCCTCGGACAATAATGTGAATAAGCCTCGTTTGCAAACGGTTCAGTCGCTGTTAGACAGCAAGCCAAGTAGTGAAATCTTAGCGTGTTATCCATAAAGAGATTCAGGCAACTAGGGAGCTAGAGGGCTGAGATCACACTCACTTAAACTGACAATTAATCTGGTGTGTAAGTCATGGCCACAAATGCACTGTGGGACTGTACAGACTCTGTAGCTGTTCACTCTCTGCTTTTTGTTTCCTGTTCTCCATTGCTCTGTCTGTCTCTGCTCCTTTCAGCCTTTTAGTCAATTCATGTGTAGACAATATTTAGGCAAACACGCAAAAATCAGCTCCCTAAAAGCAGAGTTTATTGCTTTAGGTTAAATGCACTGGGCCAGGTGTTTCGCAGTCTGTGAAGGCTGTGCCTGCCTTCACAAAAGTCACCAAATTTGACATGGGAAAACTTGATAAACCAAGGTAAGAGTTCTTTTCCACTTAGTAAAAGCTAATACCTCGGCTTTGTAGACAATTTTCACTTTTTACTGCCAATGCTGGTGTTCATCAACAATCAATCACCAATACTGTACCTTTTAAGGACCCACAGTCACCATGAGCCCTCATTTTGACATCCCTGGCAGAAATGATCACATTCTAATGCACATGCGAACATGGCATGGTAGATCAGGCAATGTTATTTCACTCCGCATCCAGGGTCATACTTTTCAAGAGGTAATTTTGCTTGTTTACAATTAACTGCATTGTATTGTTGGGGGAAAAAAGCTAATCGCTGGTAGCTGCGAATCTCGAGGGCTGCTCGCGTACGGAAGTTGGATCCTCTTGAATTTCAATGGAGCAATGCAAGCTACAAAATGAAAGCGTTCTGCCACAGCAATGCACTTTGCAATCTCTGACATGTAGAGATGTTTGATCATTTAGTCACACTGGCCATGCTGCCTCTTTTTGCTGTTGAAACAACTGTCAAACTGACTACAGGGCTGGTGTTAGGAAAAATAGTTTGTATGTCAGCTGTTTCATTTAAATGCTTTTCTATTTCTTGTTTGTATACATAAGTGACTTCAAGATAGAAGTGCTGATCATTGCTAGTTGCCCTCTGCTGTTATTGTGAATCTGTATGTAGTTAATAGAAGGAAATAAACTCCATGTCAATTCCATATTTATTTAGGCTCAGTTTATGTTTATTTTTCTCCTGAAAAGACTGTTTTCTTGATGCACATAGGTCAGATATTTTTAGGTTCTCTCTTGCAGGGTATTTATGTGATAAACACTGTCTGCGGTAGGTGATGTCACAAATCAAAAGGTATTCCTGATATTCAGTGAATCCTGCATCAGCATTCTATTCTATTCTTAAACTCACTTTTTACTGGGATTTAAAAAATGATGATACATTTTGTTTTTTTGCCAAAAAAAAAAAAAAATCAATTAGATTGGGCTGGTAAACACTGCGCTAATACAGGCAATGAATTAGACCAACACTATGCAGCAAAATGCAGTTTTGCATTTGTTGCTTAGTGTTGAGAGTTAAAATTGTCACTGCTGCAATGTGCTATCAAATGGAATTATAATCTGTGTGAGCAGGCAACTCAGCTCCATATTTTCATACATAAAGCAAATAAAAATAATCACAGCATAACCAATCAACAACAATCAACAAATACACTATCAACCTCTTCCTCAGTGTGTGTGTGTGTGTGTGTGTGTGTGTGTGTGTGTGTGTGTGTGTGACCCCAGCCTGACCACTGTGTAGGAAGGGGGTTAATGTGGGAAAAATGAAGTATGAGAGAGAGTGAAAGAGAGAAAGTGCACATGTATGTGTGTGTGTGTGTGTGTGTGTGTGTGTGTGTGTGTGTGTGTGTGTGTGTGTGTGTGTGTGTGTGTGTGTGTGTGTGTGTGTGATTCAGACATCATTTGTGAGGGTGTGATGGCATGGCTGACTGACTGGCCCACTGAGGCTGGAAGAGATGAAAGAAAGGTCAGGAGATGTCAGGCAGAGTTGAGAAACACACAAGTGCACACACACACACACACGCACACACACACGCGCACACGCACACACAGTCCATCACAAGCCTCCACAACTGAATATGGATCAGAGATTCTCACTGTGCTCATAAGCATAAAATGAAATGAGGCACTTTCATGATCGGGTCAGATCCTGGCTAACACAAATCTTTCTTCATGTTAGAGGGAACATTTCCATAAATTACCAAGCTGGCCTAGGGATGTAATGCGTTGGAGTACAGAAGAGGCTGTCTCCACAGTAACATGCCGTGATTTGCCAGAGTGTGCCAGCTAGTGGCTTGACAAATCAGCTAAATTATATTTGTTTGAGGATTTTATGGTATAAAGGTATCATTACCCAGCCAGCTGTAGATAGTGGCATGGAAGTATTTACACTGCTCTTTGCTGATCTAGGCACCATTTAAAAAAAAAAAAAAAGATCTCCACACAGGAAAAAGCATACAGTATACATATCTCTGAAACAGGACAGAAACCAGAGTAACCCCACCTTCTCCCTTCATCAAAAGAATGTGAGTGTTTGACCACTTTGGAGATGCTGAGGGAAACCATGTGATATGACCACCACAAAGCACATTCAGAAACGACCAGGACAGAAAATGGAGACAAATGAATGGTTGGACAGATCAGTGGAAAGACAGATGAATGGATGGATAGATAGATGGATGGATGGAGGGATGATTGGATGGATGAAAAGCCAAAGGAGAGAATGAAGACATGATTTCCTGTATACTTGCAGTCAACAGGAGGCTCTGGTTTTTAACCGCGGCCATACTGCAACATTTTTCAAAGCTGATAATTGATCAATTGGTAGTTATAATTGGTTCAATATTTACCTTTAATTGCTTTACGGTGTCTTCTATTATCTTAAATTGATTCATTTTTAAAGATCATTTTAAATTTCAGGCCACAGAGGATGTCATTGTGATGTTATGCAATGCCACTGCATATGCAAAAGCTATTACTCTCATCTAGTCTCCAATTCTGAATCCATTTTTACAAAGCACTACTTGTAAATGGATGACAGTACAAATGGGTAATGTACTCTGTCATGCTGCTCTTAACATTAACATTTGTGTCTGATATTGGTGTCATATAGAGATGATGGAAAGATTCAGTGAATGAGACATAGGTAAGATAGATAGATAGATATAGAATGTAAATATGTGTAAATAAATAGTTGGATTACTTTGTCATTCTTTGCTCGGCTTGATTTTGATTCCACACAAGGAATTCAGGGTCGTACCTATCGAGGGGGGACAGGCAGAGAGAAACAAGAGAGAGGTATAGGTTGGCTGTCTGGCAACAATTTAATCAATAACCATCATAGTAATAATGATTAGGAAATAGAAATCAATAAATAGTCACTGGACTCGTCTTTCTCTCTCAACATTTGGTTATCAGACAGTGGAGGAGGAGCTGGGGGGGTACAGGACATGCATTTGAGCAGGTGGCTGGAAAATGCTGGATGTGTAGTTAAAGAGAGGGTCTTACAAAATAAATAAATAAATAAATAAATAAATAATACTTTAAATAATACTGGACAACCAGCTGATTTTGCTGGAGTGTCTCTTGAAATTCAGATCAAAATGACAGATCTTGCCAACAGAATGATTGCACAGATTTATGGTGGACTGCAACCAACCAAGGTTTACATGTGATTTTACTTGGTTATGACATTTTTATCAGCAAACTTAATCAAACTATATTATCTTAATGAAGACTATAAGCCACACATTATCCTCTCGCCTACTTTGTTGGTAGCTGCTGCAGAAATGTAGAAACACTGGAGGTTTTTGGGAGATTGGCCTATTTGTCAACTTACCTGTTAACTGATGAGATCATAGACACCAAAATCATCCATGTGTTGCCGGTAGATCATTTGCCCCAGTGCTCCATGCTAACACTTTCGCATACACAAAGTGACACCTTGTAGCAATTCTACAGGTGAATGCCGAGTAATCATAAATAATATGGGACCAAGTTTGTAGGTTTTTGGAGACTTTTAAAAATGTACACAAAACACAAATTAAAAATAATATGCTGTTTTCAGCCATTAAGAACTACTCTCTCTGTTTCCATGGGAACAGAAGGTGGTGGGCTGTCTACAACTGTCCAGCGGATGAATATGTGGCTGCTTACCTGAAACAGTTCCAGAAGCAGGCCTGTATTTTGTGATTAGCTGCAGCTAGACTGGTGCTGGTCACCTTGCCAGGAAAACCGGTAGCCTCAAGTAGGCCTGTACTTTGTAATTGTGCAGTCACTAATAAGGATGTTAATGACTATGCCCAATCAATAATTTGTAATTTAGCCCTATGCTGGACAATCTGTTATATCAGAAAGGTTTTTATCTGGTATATCATGTTTTACTTGGTGGAAAAATGCTATTTTTTAACACTGACAATGTCAAGTAGTATAAACTAGCTATGCTTGCTGGGCAAAAGAGTCCAATTATTTGAAACATATGCCAACATTGAACTTAGAACCCAGAACCCACACAAAGTTTGCTGTTCTGCCAAGTGAACTAAAGCACCAATGAGGCTGCCTGCAAAACTTCCAGTATCTTTGAATATCTGTGTATCCTCTGGCTCTAAATACAGCAGCCCAAACATACTGACTGAGTGACCTATATGCTAGCTGCTGGCCACAGCTAATAAACCTGGCTATATCAGCCAGTTCAGCGGTTCTCAGTCTTTTTGTAGTCAAGGACCCTCAAATTGATCCACATCTGGCTGCGGACCTATATTTGATAAGATGTAGTCTAAGGGATCCTCATCCAATGCAATTAGTTATTCTATAACTGTCTTTACTGTGTAGTCAGTGAAATAATAGTGGAATTAAAATATTCCCCGTTTTTCTGGGGACCCCATGGAACCCCCTCAAGGAGCTCTGGGGGTCCCTAAACCCCAGGTTGTGAGCCGCTGAGCTACTTAATTATATTTAATTTGTAAAATGTATGCGTCTGCAAACCATATGATGAAACAGTGACTTTTTTTTATCAGATAAAGGTCAGTCTTACTTTGTGGTTGCCTACTATCACTCAGTTCAGTGTATGCTCAACTGCTAGCATGGAACGATTTACCAGGGTCACATGGATGATTTTGGTAAACATCGGTTTAACAGCAGTGTTGATCAATGGCTGATCCTCCCAAAAATTTGAGTGCAGCGTAGTTTGTAAAACAACGTCTCATGGAGCAACATTACAGCATCAGCGCTACGATTCTATGGAGTGCACCTCTACGACAGCTACAGGATCAAAGTGTTCCTACATTGTTGTGATGCGGCAGGACCCTCCCTTTAACACAGAGCGGACATCAGGCTGTCAAACACAGGCAGGGCGATGTCTCATTCAGACAGTGCTACCACTGACGTTGACTGTGCATGTTGTGCGGATAGAGCAAAATGCCATGCATCACAAGTCAGTCCATTGAATAGCAGTGTGCAAATGCTTGATGCTACCACAACAACAACGATGCCAGAGTTAAAGAGTGAATGAACGGACAAAGTGCAATGTGCAGGAGAGGACTTGGACGATGAGTGGAGGAATGAAAGAGCAATGGCAACAGTGAGAAGAGTCAGCTATGCTAATGACACACAACGCCACTATTCCCTTTCAAACACAAGTTATTGTGATACCATATAATGAAGTAATTCAGCACAAAGTGACATCCTCATTAGAAATATAAAATAGAATTTTGCAAAAACTACATCTCCTGTCAAGCACCTGCAGAAATGTCATAAGGAGAGACATTTCAAGTTTAATTAGGCTGGCTCTATCTTTGACAGAAAGTCTGTGCAGTCATTATCAAGAAAGCAGCGGCTACTTTGCAGGAAAGGAATGAAAATTTGAGAGACAATCTGAATAGTATTTCAAGCTAGATTATAACTAGGACAAAAGCCTGATTAAAAACAACTATTATACTGTGAGTGTCTCTCTCTTTTACTGTTTTTTCTGTCTGTCTCTCTATCCTTTCTTTCTCTTTCTCACACACCCACACACATAAATCCAAACCTCCTGCTCTAGGAGCAGACTTCATGCACGTTCCAAATAAACTTTGCCTGCCTACTGCACAGAATGTGACTGATTGTCACAGACAGAGAGGGACTGCATTCCTAACAGTGTGAGCAAACTTTTAGATTGGACCTAGCAGTGTACACAGGCATTCATACGGCAGTGTGAACAAGCCTTAACACGAGGCAAAGTAGAGAGGACAGTGAGAGATGTGGCGTGATGTGTGCTGCATACTAAAGCCCAGATTCAGCCAGCATTTACACCCACTGCACTGGTCAAATCCTAACAGTGAATTGTCCATTAAGGTGACATGAACTGCTGTCTGTGAGGCCGTCACATCACACTTCCGACTGTACACTTTGCAGTGTCTCTATTCAAGTTGCAATGTTGCCGTTTTGTTGATAGTGACGTTCAAGTTTCTGATGTTATTCATCTCTCCATTAAATCCCTTTATTCGATTTGGTGAATCTGGGCCTCAGTAAGTTCAGAGAAAGTGGACAAAGGGAGCGGGACAAAGGGTTTCATCTTCAAACCAGATATCATTTAACATAAAAAAGACACTTCTTGTCTTTCCTCACCTGGGGTCCTTCTGGATGCTGTCCACTGATGGAGACCGGGCCAGGGCCGCCTCGGGAGGCAGGGCGGGGCCTGACTTGCTGTAAGGCGACTCGGTGGACGGGCAGAACTGCAGCGTGCGGTATGGGTTGGTGTAGTCGGACGCCCCGCCTCCCGTGGCGAAGCTGGCCCTCTGATAGTTGGTGGTGGCGCTTTGGCTTCCCGTTCGTTGCAAGGGGATTGGGTCAACACCAGGGGAAGGCGGGGCTAGAGCGGGGAGAGGAGCGTAGGGAAAGAGTAGATAGTTGAGGACCTCTTGGTACAACTGGTTCACCACTGGGTTTGAAATAGCCGAGGGAACGAGGAGCGGGTGTGTGAGTGTGTATGTGACAAGGAGGGTTGATGGAGGGTGCCATAGAGAAAAAAAAGAGAACAAGGGAAAAAAAAAACACACCCAAACAAACACGAGAATGGACGTATGCACACACAATGTGAAAAAAGCACCAGCACCATCACCAATGGACAGGAATAAAACAGCAGAAAATAAGTGGGTGGGGAGAGAGCAAAACACACACACACACACACACACACACACACAAAAGAAAAAACAAAAACAAACATAAAGCAAAGTTATGAAATAAAACATTTCATTTCATTCATAAATAATTATGGAGATCATAATTATTTTGTGGTAGTGACCACTTTAAACAGTTATGGCTGAACTTTGGTAGACTGTTGCGTTGTGTAGTTATCTGAGCGTTATATGAGTCCACATGGTGGTGAAATATCCTCATTAGTTACTCAGTGCTCCCCTGTATTTCTGGTTCTCCATTCACTGCCATAGAAAAACAGCTCCCAAAATAACACTGTTAACTTGACAACGCCAGCAAAGTGGATCATGCCAATATTAAAAAAAAGTCATGGTACTCATTCTGTGTTTTTGTGTGTATTTACAAGTATTTGTCAAAGTACTACCTGGTTGTTTCTTCCTGGTGCAAGGTTACTAAATGGAAGTTTCCTGAACTCCCTGACGGATCTACTTTCCACTTCAAACAGGAAAATAACAACAATAGAGATGTTTAATTTCCTCAAAAAACGGGTACCAGGACCTGTGTATCATATTGGCATAATCTATTTTGTTGGCATTGATTTATGTGGTCACAATGTTACTTTGGGACCTGTTTTGCTGCGCTATGGAAGTGAATGGAGAGACACAAATACAGTATTCAGGATAAGCAGCCCAGGGGAGCAACTATATTACTATACTATATTACTACACTAAGTAAATTGCTATAGCTATACTAGGCTATTTCACCACCATGTGGACTCATTTCACGCCCAGAGAAATATACAACCCAACACTCTACCAAAGCTCAATTTTAGCTTTAAGAATATAAGACGAGCTCACCAAATGACTTTAAGGTTTTCATTTGGATGAATAGTCACAAGAGCCCATCAATGTGTTACAGAGCGATACAGTCACATAAAACAGACAGCATCAAATCAAACAGAAAAATACAGTCACATCAAACAAACAGACGCTGTGAAATAAAAGAGACAGAATATTGTCAAATCAAACAGAAATAAATGCAATAAAACACTAAGAGGTCACATTTAAAAGCTGCAAAACACCTGTAAACCTAAGTGAACCTGTTAAATGTGTCATATGAGGGTTGTGAAATGCCCTGTGAAGACATGACAGTGCCGACGCACCATCGCCACAGTCCAGTAAATTTGTTCTGTCAGTCTCAGACAGAAAGGAGGTGTCACCTTGTTAAATAGCAGTTCAGATGCAGTTCAGAACCATTTACGCTTGACAGTCAACACTAGTAAACTGGCTCTGAGGGAGGTAGGCACCTCTGTATGTGTTTGTGTTTGTGTGTGTGTGTGTGTGTGTGTGTGTGTGTGTGTGTGTGTGTGTGTGTGTGTGTGTGTGTGAGAGAGAGAGAGAGCGAGAGAGAGAGAGAGAGGGAGTGAGTGCTGGACTGATTATTCTTCAGAATCTGCACCACTAGATGAC
>OMLB01012046.1:11632-66352 GCA_900302555.1 Myripristis jacobus | reverse complement strand
AATTCAATTATTGTTATTAATTACTTTTTCTCCCCATTTTCTCATACAGTGTTTGTATTTAAATATTCCAATTAGCAATAGGCTGTTCATCAATTAGAAGACTAATGATGAAAAACTTTATGAAAAAAAAAACCTGTTGCTTTTGATATATTTTTAAAGAATGCTTTTTTTTTAGTCTCATGTGTGATGTTCAGAAACTCCACAGGACTGTACAGGTGAAAAGTGTAACATACACTGGTAATACCTGATGAAGCTCACACCATTTTCCCATGTAGTTTAGATTAATGAGCCAGTCTAGGTTTATTGGATGCAGGCTTGATTTATTACAGGATTCATAATTCACAGTGTCTTGCTAACATGTATATCCACATCGCACATCTCTAATTTAATAATTCATACTTAAGTAAGTAACTAGGGCTGCTAGTAACATCTGTAAGTGGAAGGAAATCGATATGTATGTAAGGGACTGATGCTCTTTCCACATATTAACCAGTCAGACATGTGATGTTTAAGGCACGACACCGATGATTTTGATTTTTACAGTAATATCTACAAAATGTATAAACTTTCCTAAAACAAGCAGTCATACTTTAGAACTCTCACATCATTTTCCCTCCCTTTTATCCAGCCGTTGGTTTCCATTCATTCCACTACGATATGAAAATGAACTCTCAGAGAATTCACACTTTCTTCACACCAGTATTCCATCACTGTAATAAAGTCGTCCACGTTAGTTTTCCTAAAAGCAGCAGCACTGTTGGGTTTTGATGACTTGAAATTGTTGGAGTGATACGTTCTCTTTGCTGGAAAATAGTCCCTGGGGAGACCCTGTTTTACACAGCCAGTTATCAGTTGTGTGGTTTATGAATGGTGACAAGTTTGTTAGCCACAGAAGCAGAACATTATAAGGTGGCTGTTTCAACCAAAAATTGAAAACGGAAAATGGAGGGATTCTGATTATATGTGAAATCTTTACCCGCGCATGATTTGCAAAATGGCTTGTTGTGATGTTTCATTCAAAATCACCGGTATGGTCCTTTAAACTGTCAGCATACATTCAGAGAACTACACGATTGTTTATGTGTGGATTCACAGCTTTCCTGTTCACGTTTGTGCCTTTATTGCTTCTTTCATGTCCTATTTGTCTTGTTGTCCCTGCTGAATCCTATAACATCTGATGCTGCAACAACCTAATTTCCCCACAGGGCTCAGTAAAGTTTCATGTTATCTTAAGCATTCACGACTAAGCTGTGCTTTATACTCATTAGACCAAAGCTTGTTCAGGAAGACTGGATGGCTCTACCCATGTAGCACATCACTGCCCAGTGGTATAGGTTTGTGAGGTCAAAGCATCAAACTGCCAGCAAACTATGCCAGCTATCGCCCTTCTTTGTCCCACGCCATCGGCTTTGGTGGGCCTGAGTTCATAAGCCAGGCTACATCAATGGTTGCTCTGTGTGTTGTAAGCTCCTCTGGAAACCCCCAACACCGATAGAGGCTGCCACTCTGACAGCCGGTTGTCAGTGACAACCATAACCTCAAATGCACCTAAATGGAATGCTTTCATGAGGACTAAATGGGCCTATCAACATGAAGAGAGAGCGATCAGTGTTAGTGTGTGTATGAGTGAGTGTGTGTGTGAGAGAGAGACAGAGAGAGAGAGAGAGAGAGAGAGAGCGGGAGAGCGGGAGGGAGAGGGAGAGGGAGAGAGAGCAGAAGAAAAAGTGGAGAGATGCTGTAAATGAGAACAAACAGAGGGAAAATTCAAAACACATGGCCCTGCGGTTTGGAGAGGAGATTTTTTTATGCACCGCAGAGAAGTTGTAACAGGAATGTGGTGTGACTCCTATCATATGGAATGAAAACACTGAGGCCATGCCAACAGGGTGGATGTAGGGTGTTCTGCTGTGGCCTACAGCTAAGAACGCGTCATCACGCCTAGGTAATGGACTGCTGCAACACGTACATGAGGAACACGAGGTGCTCGGCTGGACACGACACAAGGCAGAAGGAGAATTACGTGGTTTCCCATCAAGGGAGCGTATTTTTCAGGTCTGCTGTGGATGTGTCGGAGCACAGTTCTGCAAATTATGAAGTGTCTAGACAGTGGCGGACTCAGGCTGTTTGAAGAGCAGGGGCGAAAAAATAAAAAGGGCACCTCCTGCACGACAGGCGGTCCCACCAGCACGCAAAAAGCTGTTTTGCTTCATATCTGATGAAAAAGTCTTTCTCCACGATTTACATTAACAAGTTTGAAAGTTCAATAATCTATTCCTCCTTTGGCTGTAACTCTCACAAAGACCCGTGGAGCCCCCTGGCCTAATATGGTTCTCCAACAACACAGTTTTAGTGCTTCTAGGACTGTCTAGGACGGTATAGGACAAAATCAAACATTTGATTTAGTCCTAAGAGTCCTAAGAGTCAGGTTCTCGTTACAAAAAAATTTGAAACCCAGTCAGATCACAAGGAGGAACAGGTACACAAGCAGCTAACTGAGAACTTTCTGAACAAAGGGCTTCAAGATAGCAGTCCATAACACCAAAGTTGAAGCGAGTGATGAACGACTGACTATAGAGAAGCATGGGGTCTGAGTATGAAAAACTATCTCACTGTTCTGTTTTATTGAGTTTGTCTTCCCAGCACTACCAAAGTATCCACTGGGAAATATGAAATATGAATGAATGAATGAATGAAATTTATTCTCATGTCTTGTCAAGGACCCACCCCATAGGGGATTATAAGACACCAAAAACAGAAATATATCCCATGCTTTTTCTAAGAAGCTTGCCAATGCAAATAGCTTGTGATCAAAGAGCAGTTTAAGTCTAGCTCCATCATTTAATTAAAATAGACCTGGATTTCGCCACTCATCAAACAATTTCACATGTAAATGATAATAAAAAGGGCAGTAAAATACCAAAGTGAAACTCGGGCCCAATCACATTTAAGTCACAGTAATCACGACATCGCTCTTCCTCCACTACAGCATGATAGCGACCAGTCTAGTCGATCAGATGATGGGGCACAAACTACTTTTATCATACTGCTATTAATTTTTTACTAGAAACTTCTATAAGCTGCGTTCTCTCTACACATTCTTGTAGAGAGCTTTGATTTGTTTTTTCACCATCACTATATTAGTATCATTATCATTATTATATTTATACTTGTAATTGTGTTTGTACATTTTTCTATTAACTCACTGTGTATGTTTTTTTACCTTCCTAACTGTGTGTTGAGCACTTGAGCAAGTGCAATCAGTTAGTTTTTTTCTGATTTTTTTTTTTTAAATCAAATTAAATGTCCTAAGTTGTTGTTTTGATGATGAACAAGTCAATCATCTGTCAGTGCTTCACGTGTACATAGGCTGAAATGAATGAGATTTAAACTGCTACGGTCAGAGACGGGTTTACGTCCTCTGGGCTACAAAGCACCGTGGTCCGTTTCGATTTTGCAGCATATCTAGATGGTTTTTGCTTCTGATGGACTGCAGAAATGCACGTTTTTGGTGTATTTTGAAATCATCTGAGGGGGTGACAACAAGGGCAGGGTCTTAGATACAAGAGGAAGCAGCAGAGTTGTGTAGATTGACATAGACTAAGACAGCAAGATTCAGCAAACTGCAGCTGTTAATAGTGAAAGACTTTCCAACTACAAGCTGGAGAGAGTCGCCGAGTGTGTTCCTCGCTGTAAAACTGATTCTGCCAACTGGATATGTGTGAGCTCTACACTTATCCAGAGTCCTGCCATTAGCTCAGCACCCAGTATTAGTGATATGCACACTGACTATCCGCCAGTATGGAAGGATTTCAGCTCAGTCTTGCCAAAGTGGTTCTCCATCATCAAATTGATCACTAAAATAACAACAACCCAAGATCAACCAAGACCAAAATTCAACTGAGCTTCCTTTTCTGGATGATATAAATCTCTATCATGTAACTCCATAGCATACATACATCATACTAAGCAGTGTCTACCAAACTAACCAAAAACCAAACTACCAAAGATGTATGAGATAGAGTCTTTTAAAAGAGGAGAAGCAGAAATTAGCCCATCTGAGAATGGAAATGCTTTGACCGTCTTTTGGTAGTTGTTTTCCTTAGGATGATCATCAACTAGAGGTGATAATTTACCCCATTTTTTTTACCACTACATCAACAGTAGTAACTATTCCAAGGACGTGCACACCTTCGCGCGGACACTAATTGGCTCTCCTCTACAAGTCTTCCTCCTTCATTTTCATGTCTTATCCAGAGAGCCAGTCAGTCAACCTGCAGGATTATTGATGTGTTTACTGGTGGTGGTGGTGGTGGCGGTGGTGGAGGGGGGTGCCACTCCCAGCCTTGGGAAACCCTGAGGCTTTCAACTGTTGAGTAACACTGACTGCTACCAGCGAAGCCTCCAATCAGAGCACTAGGGCTGCACTCCTCAAGCTCTCACATGTTCATCATGAGGGGAAAACAAAAAGCAGCGAAAAAGCAGAGTTTGAATGTTGGGTTTTCCATTTCATCTCTGGGCCAGTTGGTCTCAACTATGATCCATGGATGTCCCAGTCTGCACTCTATTTTTCTCCTCATGAAAGGGGGGTTTTTAGGGAGTTGTTCCTTATTTGATACAAGGGTCTAAGGACAGAGAATGTTGTATTGATGTAAAGCCCCCTGAGGCAAATTTGTAATTTGTGATACTGGGCTACACAAATATAATAGACTTGCCTTACAGGTTTTCGTGACAACCAAACACAAACTGTAATAAATCTGTCGCAAGCTTACGGCTCATTCTCGGTGCATGAGTCAGAGCGAACCGAGGGAATGAAAAGAATTCAGCTGCTCTTGGACAACAACTGCAAAAGTTTTAACCTTAAAGGACCACGCCAGTGATTTCTCAGCATTTTAGACTGCAACAAACTATTCTGCAAATCATGCGGAGGTACTAAAAGATTTCATAACATGTAATCAAAATCCCTTGATTTTTATATTTGACTCGTTGGTTGAAACACCAACTTTATAATGTTCTGCTTCTGCGGCTAACAAAGTTGTCAACATTTGTAAGCCACACAGCTGATACTTGGCTGTGAAGAACGATTCCCTGGCTGTGTAAATTAATATGGACGACTTGCGACGACTTGTGGACGATGTGATGGAATACTGGTGTGAAGAAAGTTTGAAGTCTCTGAAAATTCATTTTCACGTCATTGTGGAATGAATCGAACCCCGTGGCTGGATAAAAGGAAATAGGAAAGGAAATAGGAAAAATGATATCAGTGCTAAGATACTACTTGCTTTGGGAAAAGATTAGCAGAAACCTTAAGTTTATACATTTTGTAGACATTAGGCTAAACATGCAGAAACCGTGGTACAGTCCTTTAAGAATCAACATGGTTTTGGTGGAAATTGGCATCATCAGCAGTGAATTGCATTGGCTTTGAATACTGAAGCTTTATCAATTGTTTTCCAAGAAATCTTTGCATTCCAACCAAACACTAGAGGAGCTTATCTCACTGGCTAGCACACCTCCAGCCCGAGAGGAGGAAGTGTTCATTGAAATCGGCTGCTGTTTTGTTTAGTTGGAATGAAAACCTGCCGACTCTTGGGCCTTCGTGGCACATGGTTGGGAAGCACTGGGTTCGGCTATACTCTGCTCTGGGCAAGTCAGTTACTCCACTGAGAGGTCCAACTTTGTTTCAGCCTTAAACAGCCCTCCACTGCTCTCTCTCTGTCTCTCTCTCTCTCTTCCTCTCTCTCTGTCTCTCTCTCTTTCTTTCTTTCTCTCTCTCTTTTTCTCTCCCCATCAATCCATAATCCATCCCTCCAGCCCTCCCTTTTCTTTACAACCAAGCCTGGTTACATAAGACTGCCGAAACTGTTGTTTTCCAGCAGGACTCACTGCTGTGTGTGGAAACTGTGGGAGTGGAGGGTTGGGCATCTCAGCCCGTACACAGCCCATGGCCATCCCAGGAATGCATCCTCTCCATGGGGTCTGGGCTGCCGCCAACCATGTGGCCTCCCAATGTCACTGAGGCACTGAGAGAGAAGAGAGAGAGAGTTTTTGGAGCCTTTTTTTGGAAAACAAAAGGCTGCATTTTACTTCCATATTGGCAGTACACATTGAGGTTGTCTAATACTACATGCGTGGATTTATTTTTTCTGCTTATTATAGGTAGAAACCGCAACATTGCATTGTGCCTGCCTCACAGCTCTTTGATGAATGCAAACATAGTGTTAGTAATATTTAAAGAATCCCCCCTCAAGCAATGTTCAATGGTAAAAGGGTACAGGCAGACGCAATGACAGACTTCTCTCTGCCATACCTGACATAAAGAGGTTTAGCTAACACTACCCGACACCTACCGTTAATCCTATTTCAAATTGCACTCTCAACCATGAAATCCACTCACAAGAGGAAAAAATACACAGTGATGCAGTGCAGAGGTGTTACAAAGATAATCTTTCCCCTGCCACTTTTCCCCACAGCTTTTTAAGGAACAAAAGCAAGCGGGTACAATTAAAGCAGGGATAGTGCTTCTGAGTGAAACAGGCAGCTAAAGTAAGGTTAGGTTAGGTGAGATTAGGTTATGTGGGAAATGAAAAAAGGGGGACGGTATCCCACTGTGTCAGCAGGCGGTGCCAGACATATGGCAAGCATTGATGGTAACTGCACTGTAACATTTCCAAAGCTTGATTTGACCCAGTCATATAAAAGCTCCCTGGCGGTGGTTGCAGGAAGTTAGTCGCATGAACTCTCCCAGCCCCTGTGGTCTGCTGACCCAGCACTGATCCCATAACTCATGCATCGGTCTGGACTGCAACACGGCCTTTGTTTGACCGCCACAACTGAGAGTCTGCAGAGACAAGTGACACGAACAGGATGAGGGTCTGACCAATGAGAGGTTTGGGAGGCTGATACCCATATCTGTGCTGGCATTAAAAATCTAGACAAGAAGAGTCTAGATGTCTGCCATCATGGTGTCTTACCTCAGTGTGCAAATCTGGACAAGAACAGTTCCAAAAGACCAGCGATGTGAAATGTCAATTTCAAAGTGAGAATGCCGACATTATATGTCTGTGTGTGTGTGTGTGTATCTGCTAATCTCACATACTGTACTACTGGCCCTATCAGCCTAATATTTTTTGCACACAGTTAGGACTGGATGATCAAGGACCTCTCATGGTTGTGGTGATTCAAAGCCTTTGAAAACCCTTTTTATGCCGCAGTTGAGTGCTAACTCCTCAGCTGTGTTTTTTTTTCTGCCCAGGCACTGGAGAAGGGCAGATATGTAGGAAATGCCTCTGTATTTTCCCTTCTCCTGGTAGGTGGAAAAAGAGCGGTACAAGTCCGAGCACTGGAGAAGGGGAGCTACATGGGAGATACAGAGGCACTGCCTGCATATCTCACCTTCTCTGGTGCCCAGGAAATATGGCCAGGAAAACTCTTCATTTGGAAAACCGGCTGAGGAGTTAGCATTCAACTGTGGTATAAAACAGCTTTTTCAAAAATTTGGAATCACCACAACAATGAGAGGTCCTTGATCATACTGTCATAACTGTGCACAAAAACATTAGGCTGATAGGCCCAGTAGTATGTGAGATTAGCCACAAACACACACACAGACAGATGCACACGACTAAACGTATGATTGCCTGAAGACTGCTGCCTTGCGGAGATAGATATCCCCCAAAATTACAAAGAGTCATTGTTTCCTCCTGACATTTTTTCACACGCTAGTGGAAAAGCCTCTGAAACACGATTTGGACCATCATGAGACACTAAAACTCTCCAGTGAAAGCTACACTCTGAGGTATGTCAGCAAGGCCGCTGGATTTCAAGACCCTAAGCAAAGCTGAACAATTCCTCAGCTGAAGAGAAGCTAACACTGCCAAAGTGGGTCTAGGAAAAGTTGTAAAGTACATTTTTAAAGTGGAAACATTTCATTCCTGAAATTCAAAACATGGGGTCAATTGACTGTGGCTTCTTCTCTCTTGTGCTAAGTGAGGATGAGGCGAGTTTCATTGCAGATTTCACAGACTGTTGAGTAAAATCCTCCCACACCACACTGCTGTGACTTCTCTGTTCTGACATCTTAAAAAATAAAGTAATATAAAAAAGCATAGCACTAGCTGTGGATAGGTAGCACCCTCCATCATATCAGAGGTTAGGAAGGGGTACCGAAACTCAGGATTTAGGTAGCACCGACTTAATTCAGGTGGAGAACCAAAGTCTGTGTGAGGATCAGGTGCTGCATTTAGGTGCCTGCTCTGTGCACGGCCATAGTCTTCATCCACAGAAATGTCAGAATGCACAGATGTTAATTTATTGTTTATTTTCTACCAACATTTTTTGTACATTTTAATTTTTATACTTTTTAAGAATTATTATAATTTGCACTTTTTAACTTCTTAAAAAAAGAAGAAAAAATACACTGGTTGTTTAAATAGAAAAATAAATAAATGACATGCAAAGTTGCAACTTATGAAACTGAGATATTTTGCTTTCTATTATCAAAAGAAAAGTCTTGTGGAAAAAAACAGGTTAATTTTAAGGTGCTGAAAACGAACTTTTATGGTACCAATATACTGAATTCCAGGTACCAGAAAATTTTACAAGGTACCCAGCGCTGAGTGGACAACACATCGGCCTGATACACTGGTTTTCCATCCGAACCTTAAAGAGGATGTTTGAAGTCATCTCTGAACTTCTGACTAGAAGATGACAAAGTACCTGGGAACAACTTGGGATTGGTGGAGATTGTTGCTGGTGAGTGGACTGTAGGCTTGACAGGGGCTTTTGTAAAGAAAGGCGGCAGACAGTATGGGAGGCCAGGTGTGACAGGGATGGCAGGGTGGGTGTCACCAGGTACTATCCCCCCTGTCTCAGTGTATCTCAGAGTTTCGCCTGGCTGATCAGGGACGACAAGACCGCTGCTCCCAACCTTCAGTCAGCTGTCACACGAGGTCACAGGATAAGACAAAGTATGCAAGTCACACACCGCACAAGCCAGACATGGAGCTACATACGTCGGCGCTCAGCACTGTGTTTGTGTTACAGGCTTCTCATGAGAAGTTTGGCACCATCCATTTTCCACCTTCATCTTAAAACAAACAGGCCACGTGGGCTGAGGGGAAATGATGTGGTGCTGAATTTAATTTCTCTATAATTTCTATTATCTTGGCGGTCACGGGTTAACACTGGGGAGTGAAAATGGAGGAATAAAAACACAACAACTTGGATTAGAGAGAAAAAAAATGAGGGAGTTCAGAGGGTCGTATATCATTAAGCAATTGAGGAAGTTAATTAGGCAGCTCTGATAATTATTGCCATGGCAACCTGAGCGCACTCATGCAGATTTGATTAACGAGGTGCCATTTATTTATATTGGCTAGACAGCAGCGCCTGCAAAGAGCTTGAGAGACCCCTAAAGGTGGAGGCAATGTACTGTGTGCTTTATTCATAATCACTCTCAGCAAGCACAAGATGCTCCTGTGTTTCATTTAAAACACAAAGCAAAAAAGCTATATTCTGGTTTCTTCACCATAAAAAGAAATCAGGCCATTTAGCCACAGCTTTATCCATTACTCTTATTAAAATCCAAGGTGAAACCAAGGATTTTCTTTTTTTAATTTGCCCTCATTGTCTTTCCTGCCTGACATATAAGTGACAGATGCTTTGACACCAGGGCTCTGCTGAGAATAAAAAAATATTGTGTTTCTATACCCATAAGGGAATATGCACAGTGTTCCGTATTGCAACATATTTTAATGTAGAAAAAAAATGGATGTGATTTGCATGTAGTGGAGCGTGGAGTGAGGGAGACATAGGGGATGTTTTTGGATAGCAGTACACATGTTGCCCTCTGGTGGAAAAACAAAAACATTCAAGCTTGCCTGCCTGGCTGCTGAGGGGTGTCAAGAGCCTTGTTTAGCAGCAGGCAGTAATATGTCAGGCATAGAGACACTTCATTATGTAGTGGGGACAATTACGAATGGCTGTTAAGAGAGCACAGCACAGTGATAATACTGGGGGGGAAAAGCGCAATAAAAACCCATACAGGATTTCAAAAGTCAGTCTGATCCATTTTAAAACAATAGCTGTCACCAATAAAAAAAAGTACAATTCAAACAGAATACAGATGGGTGCTCAAATGTGCCGAGATCATATTCATCACCATGGGAAGAAAGTGACACATTTAGCATGTGCTTGAGACATGCTATCAGAATCGGTTTTCTACAAAAAAAAAAAAAAATCATTTAATTAGCACTCTCAAGAGCTTTTGCCGTAGATGGCACCATTGGCAGCATGCAGACAAAAGTGAATACATGAAAGTAAAGTAAGCTCAGTGGGAGATTTCTCCAGGGACTCACTAATCCTCTCCCACATCATTTCACACACAGTGAAGTGAGAGGTATGGATTATAGTTTATTATACAAATATCAAGCACAGATGAATTCTAATAACAGTCATATCAATTATAGCCCTCTCCCTCTAAGTGCTTCATGAATATCTGACAATGGCACTTGCTTAGAATGCGACATTCTGGTATAAAAATAGAAAAAGAAAACATTGATTTTACTGTCACAAATACTAGTTTCTTTATTGAGTTCCTTTGAAGTCATACTTTGCCCACAGTTCATCGCCTTGTCTCAGTCTATTACTGGCATGTCTGCGATTCCTTGTTTGGCTTGTGACATTTTTCCTATTTTTATGAGTAAATCGTATGTTGACCAAATATAATGTAAACACAGCAGTATTCATACAGTGAATGGTCGGGGAAAAGTAACATAAGCACTTTCAAGATAAAGTTACAGCAGCTGCAAAAACAGTTAGCCCACCTACCAACAGTGCAGTTTAGTCGACTATAAATGCATGAAACAAGTTGCAAAGAAGATATCAGACCCTTAACAGGCTGAATCAACAATAAAAAAGCATAAGAAATGAAGAAACCAAAATAATAATATATTAAACGGCAAATTATCTTTACCTCAGTGCTGCCTCGCCATTATAAATCTAACAGCTTCTGACTGTCTTGTTCTTCTTCGATCACCCAGTGGAGAAGTAGCAACCCTATTCTCTTGCACTGTGCAGAAGCTTTGCTATTTGGCTACGCTGCAAATCTGGTTGCAAATCATCATTTGCAAGTTGACCTGTAAAATCATATCTAAATATATAACCACTCAGGCTATATAAAGAGAGACACCCGAAAAAGGTTTGTTGTGGTGTAGGTCTGTTTGGTAATGTTGTAGTCAGGGGTTTTCAGAGCCTGAGACTGCAGGCCTCCCCTCGGACAAAGCTTTATAGCTTCACAGCTATTTGATCCCACGGACATCCAACAATCAGGATAAGACATCCCAACACTGCTGTTTGACATAACTTCAAACTGCACAAATACATGAAAACTGCAGAGTCTACGTTTGTAAAATTACCCAGAACTATCTGTGAACTATCCTACTAATATAATCAGAGAGAGCTCTGCTCTGTTTGTCTGTTTGTCCAAAGGCATTACCAGGGCACGCCTTTTGTCCGACCTGCCTCACACTAGACTGCTGATCAGGCTGCACATTTTTGTCTGAACCCGACACGAGACCGGAGCATAGTAACTCAGCCTGAGCCCAACCTGAGATTTTGCTTTTCACTCATTGTTAGTTTCCACGTACTGCCTGAAACAGCTGACCCGAACCTGACCGTCATTTCTAAATTTCTGCCTGAACCAGGCCCAACCCGTCGGGTCCTGACGGGCTCGGGCTGGGTATCCACAATCTACCTCATACAGTTATGCAATGATTCATATGAATATGATCAATGACTTCAGCATTAATCTAGGCTGTTATTTTTGCTGACTTTGCATAGTTTTTTCTATTTGTTTTTCTGTGTATCTGACAGAATTGACCGTTTTGCAAATTCCACCATCTTGACTGATCACGTGGTGTGTCAAATGGATTGTGAGATTGTCTTAGAACAAACCACAGAGATCACTGCCAGCACAGGCAACGTGGGCAGGTACAGTGGTTGACACTGAGAGCACAGAGGAGTTTTGTCAGCTGGAGCGTTGATCAGTTAAAACAGTAAAGTTATTTATCAGACTGTAATATCCCCATAACAGACACATGTAGAGAAGCTGTTTTTCAACATGTCATGCCACTGGAAAACTACAGCCCAGGGCTGCACCGGCTGATTATGGTGCTCCAGGCTGTTCATCTGTCTTCAAATTTGTGTCTCATCTTTTCCACATGGAAGTAATATTAGTGTACAGCATGGATCATTTTGATAACTAATAATAAGAGCAGTTTATTAGAAATCTTTCATAAAATTCTCTTCTTACCCTTTGAGTGTAAGCCTCCCCTGAAACTGTTTGCCGAGCCCCCCGCCCCTCCACGAGGCCTGCCTCCCACTTTGAAAACCTCTGTTCTCAGTAAAAAATGAGCTGCATGGTAAGGTGCAACTTGTTTCCAGCTGGAAGTTTCTGTCTTGTCCAAGTGCCTACTGCAAAACACTTTGAGTAGAGGAGCCAATGGTTTATAGCTTTGTTACCTGGTTAACTAGCCAGCATAGCAAAGCACCCAGTGGAAAAAAAATATGCTCTTGTTCACTGCATTATTTGTCCAAAATAGCTCCAAATAATAACCAGTAAAACAGATAATTTAATTCAATTTGTACTGCGGTTTCAAGATTTGATTACACTGACCTATTGTGTTGTTTGGTTCATTAAATGTGGTTTTCTTACATTATGGGCAATTAGGCTGCTGGCCTATTCAGAAATTAATGTCAACAATATAACCTGTGACTTGCCACTTGCCACTTACCATTAGCAACTGGGCAAATCGGATGCACTCACAAGATAGCAAAAGTGAGCTGATCACATACTACAGTTTGCTAGTTCTCTAGCTTGTTGTTAGTCTGTTATTCAGCCAACATTATCCAAACAAAATCAACCAGATGTATCAGTGATGAAAGCAGTTTATAGTCAAATACAACACAGAAATCACCGGGTGTATTTCATGGTGTTGAGACGGCTTGACTTTTAGGTTCAGAAACACACTCAGTTGTTTCAAAGAGCTGTAGATGTCCAATATGGCTGCCAGAGGACACCTCACAATACCTGAATGTCCTTTATATAAGGAGTGAGGGGGTGGGCTTCTTCCCAGGCCATGCCTCTTTGGCGTATTTCTTTTTGCGTGGCTCATTCAGAGGCTCTGCAGTGTAAGGTCCCGGTGCAGGAGCAGTGCTGAGAGTGACAGGGGGCTGCGATGAGGTAGGCGTCAGATTCACTTCGGGCGCAGGATTAGGGAAGGGCAAAGGCAAACTTCCCAGGATGGCTGCCCCTCCCTGGGCTACGGTGTGGTGAGTCGCCGCTTCATGGCTGGTGGGAGGAAGATCCCCATAGAGACCTCCACTGACAGGAAAGTTTTGTATCCTGCGTACAACTGTGTCCTCAAGACCCAGTGAGCCATGGCCCTCTGTCTTCTTTTTCTACGCAATATCAAGGTTTGGAGATGAAACACAAAGTCAGCTTACTGAAAATAACATTCTGACAGGCAGCTCAGATACAAGCAACGGCAAAACTTACCTTGCAGCGAGGCAAGAGAGGGTGACAGTCAGCATGCACACGTCTGCGTCATCACTACAACAACCAGTGTCCTAATAACAGCAACTGACTGTACGACCCAAACACACCCAATCTGATATGGTCACTTATAAACTGATATGTAGAAAGTCAGCCTTGAATCTGAAGCCCAGATTTGAAGAAGAAATTGGATTGACCTCACACAGTCACTGACCATACAGCAGGGTTCCCAAAAAGCCTGAGATCATGAGACTGCTGACAACTAAATGAGTATGTCAGCTGCTTGTCACAAGTGGGATTGAAGCTCTCTACTCCCTTTGGAAACAAGAAACTGTCATCTTCACAACTCCTGCATACAGGCACAATAAGAGCAACAAAATAATAGCAGCAAAAAAAGCAAGTACCCTATGATTCCTGGCTTTTTGGCCAGCCTTCACAATGTCAAACGTGTCCATATGAGCTTCATATCTACCTTGATTGGGACAACAGCTGTCTGAATCATGTTCCTGAAGCGTCCTACGGAGGGGTCAACGTCCTCTGTGACAACAGAACAGAGCAGAGGAATTGAACATCCTGCTTACAATGCATAGCAAGTACATGTGATGAACAATGGGGAAAGGAAAAAAAATACTTTGCAGAGATTAATTCATTCTAACAAATCCTTGAGCGTGGCAAGAAAACTCTATTCAGTATGTGTGTCTGCACCTGGATTGATGACCTCCTCCTCGTCACTGAAAGACACGCGGGAACTCCTCCTCCTCCTTTTGGGCCTCTGGATGTCCAGGTTGCCCTCCTCAATGGTGAGGGTGGAAATCCGCTTGTTGTGGGCAGTGTTGAACTCTGTCAGGTTCTGCACTCAAGTTAAAACAACAAAGTCAGTGTTATTCTTCAAGTTCTGTGGACAAGTACAATCAAGAAAGACAACCATCAGCTGAATGCATGCACTATATAAAATCTGCATTTACTGGGGATGAATAAAAAATAATAATCAAGGTTTTGCAAAGTGTGGAATCCCAAGCAATTGTAGCAACATTATGCACAGTTTTTCTTGTTGAACTTGGTGGTTAGCCAGAATGGTATGTAGGATGGCACATTCACCCCCCAAAAATTTGCATCCTCTTGGTTTTGCTTTCTGGGGCTAAGTGTGATAGTAGTAATAACTTTATTGATAAAGCACTTTTCTTAGCAAGGCAACAAAAAAACTTATAAAACATATAAAACAAAGGAAATAATACAAGTGCAATAAAAGTAAGGATCTCACATCAAAACAGAGAAGGCTCACATAAGGACACAGAGGATAAAAAATTAACAGATACTAAAATATACAGAAAGGCCATGATACTGAGATGACTGATGGCCTTTTTTTTTATAAAGGTCACCATGACCGACCTTACCTAGTTACCTATTTAGTATTAAATACCAGTTAATGCCTAGTTAGTATTAAAAAATCATCAGTAGAGGTTCTACATGGCTGCTCAAGGGCTAGTGGGAAAACTGCAGGAATGTCATCAAATTTATTAGCAGACTCAGAGTTGATGCTATGTTATAGGAAATGGCGGCAGAGAATTAAAGAGCACAGCTTTATGGTCAGTAGCCCAGACATCATTTGTTTCAATATTACTGAGAACAACCCCCAATGAAAGGACTAAACCGAGCGTATGAGCCTTAGTGTGACTGACGCCATTAAAAAAATTAAAAAACTCAACAGGACACAAAAACGTCAGCAGAGAGAGAGAGCACAGCAGACATCAATATTGCATGTTGTCATAGTGATGCGTGACTGAATTGAGAAAACTCAGCAATAAAACTACTACTCAGTTTAGGCAATATGTAAATTACAGCACACAGCACTGGGGCCTTTGCATAAATTAATAAAAAAGTTAAACGTTTGAAAGTAGTCAAATTTCCAAAAGCGATAGAGGACGGTTGCAGATACTCTTATAAATAACAGCCAAACTGTCCCCGCAGCTCATAAGCCTTGGGGGGTTTAAATGTGAGAAATTTGGAGGAGTGGCTGTGACACATAGTCGTTCTGGCTGAGCCACAACTCAGTAGTCATAAAAAATGCTAGGTTATTTGACATAATAAAGTATAAAAACATGATCTAAATGTAGGAAAAAGATCATTTTCGGCAGCAAATTATTGTGCAGCTCTTGATATGATATGCTTTGCCAGATCCATGATGGAGTGAGTGATTTCTCTTTGATCCCAGACCTTCTGAACACCCTGGAGAGAACCAACTGTGGCAAACCAAGACTCCTCCACTCACCTCCAGCTCAGTCTCTTCCTCAGGCAATCCCAGAAGGCCTTTCAGCTCATCATCCTCCCCTGCCTTCACCTCGCCCGGTGCCGTACTCAGTTGGGTCTGAGGCTTTTCCCTAAGAATGTACACCCGTGTAGATGCCCCGAATGACATGGTGGAGTCGATCGGTATCTGTTGGGGCTTGTGTGGTTCCAGACGTATTCTTCCTAGGAAAGTCCCGTGTGCTGCAGGGAAAGATCATGACCTCTTCTATCTCATATCATAATTGGACAACTATTAATGGATGAAAAACATACAAGAAATAAGCAGGACACAAAGGACACACATTAGCAGAAAAGGCCAGCAGAATGCAGAGGTAATCTGGTTTTCTTTGCAAGAGCATTGTCTCTTTTCACCGTGTGCAGCACAGTGTGTCCTCGAGTCTTATTCTTATCTCCTATCTAGATTTCTACAATGATCTTCAACAGATTGCAAAGACATAGAATTAAAAACTATCACCTGAGTCTATTTTTCCTTGTACACCGATGTTCGAGAGTCTGACTATCAAGAACAGTTTGTTTTCATTATTTATCAAAAAGTAGATTTTTTTTTTTTTACTCAGTTGATACTTATCTATAAAGAATGCATTATTTAGAACTGATAAAAATACATCTACTGAAACTACTGAAATATATGTAGGAAAAATACTGTCAGGAAAAAGCAGGAAAATACTGAAATGCATGTGAATATCTTGATCACACACCATTCGGTGAGGTTTTCACACCAAATTTCATTCCAAGTCCACTGAGCTGTTATATTTGATAAATGACGATTCATGTCAACTATTTTATGAGAAGGTATTTGCAGGAAAAATGTAGATCTTCTCTCCAAGCAAGTAAATGAATAACTTTCAACAAGAAAATCTAGAAATTAAAAAGGTCATTGTCATCGTCATTTTATGATGCACTGCCCCTCACCCAAAAACCTCAACTAGTGACAAAATGAAAACATTTCTCACATTCCTCTCGTTTTTAACACAGCAAAGCTTAACCTGTCTGGATTCTGAGGATTTGGCAGTAAAGTAACCCACTAATATGCCAAGTGCCAGTAAATGGAGAGAAACCAAGTGCAAATGAAGTGCAAACAGAAAGTTGCTGCTACCTAAACCAATCGCTCTCTAGGAAAACCCATAGTACATCATCCTGACTGTTATCCTACATTATCTGGCCAGTTTGCTATTGCATGGCTTAGCTGCTATTACATAAGATAAGGGCCTTTAAATTAGGGTCCTACTGAATCAAGTACTTTGATAACACAGCTGGGTGCTAACTTGGCCATTTTTGCTTTTGACAACCATCAGTGCCAAAATGTTATTACTCTTGCCGCACATGTTTATGCCAATTTCATCAAAGCAAAGTGTTTAGAAACTTGCTGCCAGCTGTCATAATTATCAAATTAAAGCAGACAAAAAAAAATTGAGGAACAACAGACAATTACATACAATTACTTGGGCTGTACTTATTAAATTATTACTTGTGATGTGGCTTAAATAACCTCACGTAAAGCCTGCAGATAGTATTTTAACCTACCGACTTCTTCTTAGCACAGATCTCTGGACAAGATTTTATATTCCAGATAAGGTCTTATTTGATTTGTATGCATCTTCACATCTCAGTTACCACTGAACCGAAATAAGGAGATGATTCTTCACTGGCTAGTAGTTGAAGCATTGCTGAGTTGATCCTGAGCCATGCAAAACAAACCTAAAAGATTCACTCACTGCTGTTTAGGTCTATGAGGAAGACTCTCTTTAGATGCCTGTGGTAAACCAGGGCAGAGTGAACCCGCGAACAGGACTGGTGGTCTATCGTGAAGTCGCACACATCTGGATTCCTCCCAAACAGGTAGAACTTCTTCTCATCGATAATCAACTTCTGGAGAGAGACACCAGAGAATATGCTCAGCCTGACCTCAAACAATGTGGGATGGTGTTGGGGCATGTTGAGCTGTACTGTGTGTGTTCCTGCATCAGTCAAAGTCAGTGGCAAAGCATGAGCGCTAGGCCTGGCTGATATGAAAAGTATTTCAATATGCTAAGTTTAAATAGCAGTCCCTGGGAAAATGCTTCCTGAAAACCCAAAATGCTAAATAAATACAACTGAACACCCATTCAGGTATTTTTGTTCATAATAAGCCAATTGGTTCCATAAATGACTTTCATGGAGGTAGTTTGTACAATACTTGTAGGTAAAGTTAATGCACCTCACCTCTACCAGTTTGTCGCCCTTCACCACATCCAAGTGCAGTCCTGGGGGAGGTTTCCCAGCCCTGATAACAAACAGAGAAGAAGTTTTCACATGCAATCCAGTACTAAAATGTCTGAGTAACCAAGACTTCTGGCAGAATGTAACATGCATTATTAAAATTCTGGTTGGTTGAGTGGTCAGTCAACCCATCCACACTGTAAATCCTCTTGGCAATGACATCTTTTGTTCTCTAAAACTGAATTCGAAGTGTGCTGTGCAGACAACACAAGACGACATCTTCATGGAAGTACAGCATCTTCACTTATAAAAAATTAATTCCTAGCAGCTGGCGCTGTTGCATGCAATCAAATTAACTGAATGACTGGTGTGAAGACTTGCCAAAGCGGCAGTGGCTATGGAAAGGTCTGAGATTTCTGGCAGGTCAGTCCACTAATCTCCTAACCCTAACCATCAACCATTTCAGAATAGAATTAAATAAGACATTGGACCCGAACCATAACCTTAACCAAACTCAGACTTAACCATTACCACAGCTCTACACACACTTGAGGGGGTTTATCCATAAGACTGCACCAGGTCTGACAGCTCCTTCAACCCAGTACCAGGAATCAGGGGCACTCGGAACCGGTGTCAAGGTGTGCAGTTCTTCAGGGTTTTGCCAGATAAGTCACAGACATGGGTCAACGCCTTTTCTCTTGAAAACTCACCTCACAAGCCACCCACACTAGTGAAATTGGAGATGGGGTACATGTGAGATATCAAGTGTATCGTTTCCTAAAACCTAACCCTAACCCACTTTATCCAGGATCAAGTCAACACTAACCATAACAATGAACCCTTTGTCTTTGAGACAGATGTGGACAGCACTATCTCTGATAATGTGTCAGCAACCCCTAAGTGCTCACTGAACCACGTTAATAAAGGCCAAGCCACAAGCTCAGGATGTTCTCAGTCCTCCCAGCCTGCAACTGCACTTCCAGTCCAGCCTTGTTGGGTGATTGCACAAATCCAATCTGATGAACGGACTAAAAAGAGAGCACTCCAGTGGGGCAATAAATTACAGGTACTTACAAATGGAATCACATAGCAGATGATGATGATGATGATGATGATTTATGCTTTATTGTCAGCCAAGGTTGAAATTTTTCATGCATCAACAGCAGCTCCATTTGTAACAGCTCATAACAAAAAAGAAATCAGGACAAGAAACAAAAAAAAAGCCATTACCTTTGCAAATATAGTGAACACCAAAAAAACTTGTGTGTAAACTGTAAGCGAGCAATTATAGTTTTTTCTTATATTCATCTTCCACCTTAAAAGTATCTGAATCTCTGAACATGTAAAATCAACAACGATCACACTACAACAACTGACCACAGGGTGGTGATATAACAACAAACTTTACATTTTGCCCTATAACTTTTGAACTTTAAGTCATAGAAACTTACTCAGTCATTTCCATATGCTGCCACATATTTCCCCCTGACTAGATCTTTCTCTATTTTGAATATAATGCTAAACAGTTTGTAGCTACTCCCTCAAGGAAACTGAGTCACATCAAAATTGGTGTAAACCATCTGTCAATGGTCCTAACTAGAAAGAACATTCAGAAACTGGATAGGGCTAATGGTTTTGATTTTATTGTTTATTGAATAAACCTGAAATTTCTCAAGCATGTGGAGGAATGTTCTGTGAATATATCCACCACAGCACTTCAAGTTCCACCATTAGAGGATACTACTAATGCACAAAGTTTATATGTCGTAACTGGCTGCATGGATTCGTTTGAAAATTGGTTTATGTGATGTGGGGCTATGTCTAAGTCCACTCACAACATCTGGTCACGACTGAGTGAAGTCAGCATGATTTATTATAAAATGACCAAATTTTTCTTTTTTTTTCTATTAACTGAAATTTTGGTAAATTTTCAACTTTTCACCAATATGAATCAAATGGGCACTGAAATGCATTTTTCTCAAAGGCACCACTAGATGGCACTGTAGAGCACTTTTTTTTTTAATCTCATGGCACAACAGCATAGATGAACAAAACTACTATTAGTGCCAGAATGTGATACCAGAACACTAATGTCAGCAATAGTTTAAATATATTTCATTTAAATATTTTATTTAAATTAAATATATTTTACTTAATCATACTCTGTCTACTTCCCTTCCAATAACTCACCCATACCACCACCTATCCATCTGTCCATCCATTCATTATCAATTACTGGTATTTATGCTTCTTAATAACAAGTCAAGAGTGGTATAAGCAGCTCTGACTGCATGGCTTGTGATGTGCTGGACTTCAGATGGAAAATTCTATCTTACAAGTCAAGCATGCACATGCATGAAAGCATGTGTGCTGCAAGTGGGTACGCACACTGGTGTTAGATGGAGTGTAACACCAGTCTGCAGTATGCAGGCTATTTGAAAATAATAAGAGCTGGCGCACTATGTATATACAGTATGTCATGCATATGCAACTCAAAGAAAGCAATGGCACGATGACAAATGATGAAGAAGAGCTCATATTCATTCCCTTCAGATGCTCACAAATGACCAATAGTTTTATGGTATCATTTTATAAATTACTGTTTTATATTCAAGTTGCTCTGCAGCACTTCATGTTCCAAAAAAAACCAAAAAAAAACAGCAGTTTTGTTTACTCAACAAAACATTGTTCCATGGCTCTTGGAGCTTGTTTTTCCACTAAAACCACCACAGTGTTCATAATCATGTCAGGGAACATGCCTGTGACGTCAGGCTCAGCTACAGAACAGCACTCCTGGAGCTGGTACCACTTCAGAGTCTCGCTCAAGGCCACATGTTTAATATCAATCCACAGGTAATACAAACACACAGCCAGACACACCTATGAACAGACTCAGCTGCTGGAAAGACACCAGGTGTTAGGTACTCTGAGGCCTTACAGAACCAAGATTATTATTTGTGGCAGAGATAGTTCCATTATAAAATACTTGTGGTTCAAATTAATTACTATTCCCCTAATTTGCCTACTTTAATAGACATAAATCTGGCCAGCTGGCAACTCCCCTGCCCACAGTGTACTCCAACACCCCGCATAACCTGTACGAACACCAGTTCCTCTGAAATTATGACTGTTCCAGGTTGGTGCCAATATTACACAGTATGTTCTGCTCCAGCAAGTTTAGAAAGACACAGTGAACCATTTTGCGACAGAAAATACTTATTTTAGAGGAGGAAAAAAAGAATGTTGCCATTCCCTCTGGACCAGTCAGTAGCATTTTGAGTTATATCAAACAAGGTTCAGCTGGATCATGCCCACCAGGCAGCCTTGGCAGTGTCAGAAATATCAGCTGAGACATTTTATAGACAGCAACATCACATTACTCTCTTAAGGTTTTGGCTCATGTAGAGATGCTTCTTGTCTATTATAACCTGAATTAACATTTAGCCCAATTTTACCTCAGTTTCCCCACGGGGATCATTAAAGTTTCATTTTAACTTTCGTCTTTTCAAACTGTGATATACCTGAATAAGCTAACTGAGATAATAGGCTACTTTTATTACCCAGGACACCCAGGTATGTGTTCAGCTCATCCTGTTTACTGTTCATTTTCATGGCCTATATTAACTCAGTCTCCTTGGTGAAATTCAGACTATTCTGTTTATTCAGGTCTATAGGGATACTCATGCGTGGCTTATGAATATGCCTATAAACAGCTTGTCCAAATTAATTCAGAATGAGCTATTATTAGGAAAAGTACATGTAAACACGCTCACTGTTCAAATTACTGATAGTCCATGAAGCTCGTGTCAGTTGCATTCAAGAAAAACACTTATGAGGAGAGCAAGTCATCCTGAGATGACTAATAATATCTGAATTTATCAAAAATTGACTCCATATCACTGCGCTTCACTTGATGTTTATCTGACCCCAGCCTACTTTTCAGTGGAGCTAGCTAACACTAACGCACTGAAAAACGTCATGCCAGACTCAACAAAAACCTGCAGATTAAAACATCACCTCGCTTCTCTTCAAATATAAACACAGCAATACTAGACCTCAAACGAATTTTAATCCAAATGACAGGATTCATTCTACAATTCGGCATAGATATGATCCACTAACCTGCGACTCATGTAAACAAAATTTAAACTTCGAGAATTTTTCACCGCTGCTCACCATGGACAGTATTACAGGAGGAAGATACCGAAAGTACGTTACGATAAGTGGCAAGGAATTATAAAAAGGTGAGGTTATGAAAATAAGCGCGTTATGATACAGTAGACGCCAGCCGAATTGAAGAGCAGATCTTGAGCCTTCATAAAAAAAGATTTGACCCATGTTCTAACTGGTATGTGCTTCTATTGATAAGCAAGGAAACATTAAATTGCCTTTTTTAGATTGGAGCTCTGAACGACGCTCTCTACGACAGAACGGCTAACTAGCAGTTTGCGCCACAGCAGGTTTCCTGTCAACAAGCTAGTGAATAATATGCAGTGAAACCTGCATCGGCAGCAGACACACCGTCAAGCAGGTAATAATTGACATTAGCATGTTTAATGCATGGTGCGACAGCAGCTGGCTATGCGCAACATGCAGACTTGCAGCCCTTACCAGGACGGGCAGTCAAAAGTAGGTGTGTTGTTGCTTGGGTTTGCTGCCATCTTCGCCCACTTTTCTCCTGTGAATCCTGGGAAACAGAGTGCTTGACGGAGACAGACGTGGGGATTGTAGTTCTTTGTGAAAAGTGCTTGTGCACCAAAATTGATTGTGAATAAGAGGGCATGAGACATGTTTGTGGATTCAGTCATATAATTATGATAGTCAGAGCACTCACATCTGCAGAGCATGAATAAGGGGGAAAAGAAAATACAATGAAGCATAAGAAACATTTTGCAGTAGTGAACTGAAGAAAGTACACTCATACACACATGCCCTGGAACAAGTCCAGCAGTGCCTTTATCTGTTAACCATCAACTGTACACTGATTGAGCAGGGAAATAAAAAAGGTGAGTAAACTATGATCTCCTGTCAATCATAAGGCAAAACGGCCACAGATAGATCAAGATATCTCATGTATATGACAATTATTGTAATCCAAGGATTCTGATTTTCACTAGGGGTTTCAGAGGAGAGAAGCCCTCAGCCACTAACTGTCTGGGGACTTGAAATGCCACTCATCAATGGTGGTGAAGATACGGCCTTCGGTGAGGAGAAATCTCAAGGAATTCCTACGAGGAGAGACAGATTGCAAGTTTAAGTTAGTTACAGGTCCCAAAATAACATTTTTAACGCATAAACAAAAGTGAACAAAGTAGACTATACCAATAAAAAGAAAAAGAAAAAACGGGCCCCGGTTCCTATTTTTGGAGGAAATGAAACTGCTCTTTTCTTTTTATTCTCTTATTTGAACTGGAAAGTAAATTCAGCAAGTAGCGTCCACATGTAACTGTCTGTATAGCAGCCTTGTGCCTGGAGGAAAACAATCTACTTTCACAAATAATTGTAATTACACACAAAAAATGGGTGCTGGGACTTGTCTTTAATATTGGCATAATCTGCTTTGTTTGCATTCATTTATATGCTGAAATTGTTATTTTGGGAGCTGATTAGCTATGGGAGTGGATGGAGAGATAGAAATCCAGTGTTGTGGATTCGCAGCCCAAGGGAGCACAGAGCATCTAATGAGGAGATTTTGCCACCATGTGGACTCAACGATTTAGGTTAATATATTTAACCCAACACTCAACTATCATTTTGGCTTTAAGGTAAACTGTTGGCTCTATAGCAAGCTGGGCTCACTTCAACAAGTTGGAGTGGTGGTCACAAGGTAAAGTCAGAAATGTAGTCTATAGCATTGTTTGCAGCTCCAACAAAAAGGTCAGCTACTTATGAAATTACAGTTTAATTAGCAGGAAAAAAAATGCTTAGGCCCATGCATTTCAATAATAGTCTCTTTTGGCAGTCTTCCTCAGAGCGCAGCAACATCGGCAATGTAGAAGCTTCTTTCAGCTAATTAGTTGTAGATTTATAAATGGTGGACCTTTCCATTGGGAGACTTTTTTTTTTTATAACTATCAGGTCAGTGTTATTCTTTGGATGATGTTAGTGGCCTACTATCAATCAACGTCACTCAGTGGCATGTCTTTACATGACATAACACTAACCTTGACCAAAAACATTGGTGTATTCTTTCAAAAAAAAAAAAAAAATAGCAAAACTGGCATGGGTCAGCTCAAGCTACCTGATGTCTTTGACGCTGAGATATCCAAGCTGCCTCGTCAGGTTCTGGAAACTGATGCCCTCATGAAGAGAGCAGCTCTTGATTGCACTGAAAACCTTACACGGGAAATCAAGAAATTACTTGACATACCTATCAGTGTTAAACAACGCACATTTAGAGTTGTGTCTTTTTGGCCAGTCTTTTCACCGTTTAGTGCATACCTCCATTTGAATTCACTATTGGCCACCCTGGTGATCCATAGCCAACAGGACTGGTTTGGAAAACTAGTTTAAACCTGCGCCAAAAGATTTCAGATCCTATTCACAATCCTGAAACCAACCTGTGCTTTACAGAGACCTTTGTACTTATATAAAGCAATAACATGTCACTAGTCCCAGCCATTTTGCTGTTTTCCACCTCTTTTGCTCTCTTTTTTGTAAATTTCAGGCCTGGAATGTTGCTCAGCCCACTCCTTCCCCTACAGCAAGTGGTCATAAAGTGTGGTCCGCAGGCCAGTGGTGGCCCTCGGAAATGGTTCTGATGGCCTGCGATGAGTTAGCCTCTTAAACTCTGACACATTGTCTTTCTGAGGCTGTAGCGGGCTCAGTTTTAAAGCTAGAGTGAAGATGCAGGTATTATAGGAAACTAGAACTGAGGAATCCATTAGTACCAAGTATGTCATGCTAGCTTGGCTGAATATTGCTTCAAAGTTAAGTCACATTTTGGCAAGGGGAAAAACTGGCATGGTCATTTTGACCTCTGACCTCCAGATGACCTCCAGGCAGCCACGGCTCTGCCCGTTGCAGACACGCCCACCTCATGCTAATCCCATGCAGTTTGGGCCACCAATCATGCAGGTGTTTTGCAACCTACATCACACAGTACTTTGGCTTTAAAGAATGGTGAAACTGCGCTTCCTGAGCTAAGCTGTCAAGACTGGAATGGTTGCATGGCAACCAGGCAACTAGATGGAGCAGTTAGGGCCATCGTGCAAAAAACATGTCAGTGAAGAGAAAGGGAAGTTTCAGGAGAAATGGAGCGATGCTCATTAACTACAGACAGTGTTTATTTTACATTACTGGCTGCAAACCATTTCCAAAGCATAAAGTGTAGACATGCACCCTTGTCCTAAAAAACATCAACAAATGGACAAATGGGATTTTTTTCTCCTCCAGAATATACATACATTTCACAAATGATTCACAATTGCCATGACTCTTAGTTTATATTAGGCTATTAAAGAAAAGATTTGTTTTGTGTTGCTTGTTGGGAATCCCAGCTTGACAGTATAAAACTGGTGCTTTCCCCCTCCCACTTCAGCTTCATTCAAAGTCTCTGAAACCACGCACTCTGCAGATAAACATATCCAAACTTCAGATCAGTGCCTCTGTTAGGTTCATTCAAAGCAGCTCACCTTGTCACTGAAAGTCTGCAGCTTCACCACATTTTTAAATTGGAGGTCAGAGACAAAATGATCCAAGTAATCCAACAGGAGCCTCATGAGAGTGAAATGTATCCTTCATTTCCATCTCTGTAATGTTGTTTTGTTTTGTTTTTGCTTGAACCTTTGGTTTTGTACAACCCAGCTGCCGTGAACCAGGAAGGAGGACTCTCATCTCCCTCTAGTGGTCAGAAATCACTTAGTGCAGCTTTGAAAGTCTGACTATTAGAACACCTGTAAATATATTTTGATATTGACTTTGTAATCACACTTTTTAGGTGATAATTTGCACTTATTCAGTTATAATTCCACTAAATATTTAAAGCTGACAGAATTTGCTGCATGTTAGTAGGGGGAGTGAGACCCCGGGGCAACTTGTGACTGACCCTGAACTCCTCTGCAGATCTGCATGTTAAAAATACTACAAAACTGAAATGTGACCCACTAACCTGACCCTGGATGGTAGACAAACGATCCGGTAAGATGCCTTGTGGACATCCATCATTGCACATGCCATCTGTTTGGACTGTTCCCGCCACTGAGGAGTCAATTGTATTCATATTCACATCCACCGCCTGGCAGAAGAACATGAATACATTCAGTTCCACATATCAGAATCACTTAAGATGACATTTTAAAGAATGAACAATATTCAAGGAAAAAGAGGCAAGGGTTAGACTGATATTGGTCATTCTGTTCAAATCATAGCACGCCAGCATCATCATTGGCTGACATGGAAATGTTTCAGTTTGATTAATTACATAATTACTGTAGAATTAACCAATAGGACACCAGTTGTCTCTAGGAAAGACTTAACCTGAATCGATTCAAATGCAACTTTTCCATTAGATTCAAGTTTGCCTGAATATTTTTAATACTGTCAACATCTTAGGTTTCAGTGGAGAGATTTAGCATCCCATAGTCAAAATGCTGAAATAATAGTGAATACTTTGAAATTCTATGCATGAAAATCGCCAAATCTTAAGATGCTGAATATCAAGCATCAACTGCTGTAACCCCATAATACCCTTCAAAAACCTACATCAGTCAAACCATCTCAGAATCTGTAGTACCTTTCTGAAAAGTTGCATGTGGGCTTGCACCACCTCCAACATGTGGGACGTGATCTCATTCAGGTCCTCAATACAACGGATATTTTTGGCCAGCAGTAACCTTTTACCCTAATGAAACAAAACACAAGCCCGTGTCTTCCAGATTAAAATCAAATCGACCGTCGTTCCACAAATGCGGATCAGACATGATAGACGGGACAGCTACTACTTCATAGAATTGCAGTTGATTTACCTGAGAGCTCCGCAGACATCCTGAAACTTTAACATATCTTCCAGGAGGAGTGAGGCTGCACGTGACCCCAGCGGCCTGTGAGAAATACAAAACCTCAGCAAGGAAAACATGATGCACTATGCAGTTCTCATTTGCGCCTCACTTATAGTTTTGAACCAAGCTCATGAGTGCCACTGGCCTCTGTGTTCACCCACTGCTTCACGTCCATAGGTGGGCCGGTCATGTCATCCACAGAGTACTTGATGCTGGTCACAAAGGGAACAAATTCTCTGACGACGCCCACCACAGATACCTGCATCGATAGGAGATGAAAGCAAATGCATACCCGCCTCCCATGCACGGTGCTCTCTGGCAGTTTAATGGGGCCTTCTTGGCAGTGAGGCTGCATTTTTCTTCAAAGGTGGTCTTTTCTAAGGATTATTATTAACGACTGAATTCAGCATGTTTAGAATCATAAAGTGTCAATTTTTAGAACTGGTTTGGCTGCTGTTCTCACCGTCCTATTCAACCAAAATCCATTGTGGTGGGTGGCAAGCAGTGTGCGCCAATAAGAAAAGTTGATTTTACTGAGAGAATGTGCAGCAGGTGTGCTGTAGATATGTTGAACTGGAAAGAAAACATATGAAGACAAATTCTGTGTGGTATGTACCTTTGCAGATAGGGGAAAACTGTCACCTGATTGGAATTTGGCATGGCATTTTTCACATTCAAGCAGACTCCTACATATATTACATACATTATCCAAAATTGCATACTTATTGCATACTTGTAACTTAGCTTGAACTTTCTTTGTGATTTTTATGGTGATGTCTTGGCAAGGCAGTATGACTGTCATCTTGGCCGCTAACTGACCACTGCTCTGTCTATCAGTATTACAGTATTACCACATATGACATGAAAATGGGTAAAAGGGATAATTCACCCATTTGTAAAAATGTGATATTATTTCACCCAGAAAGGTACCTGAAACATGTGATAGAGGGGAGTGGAGGATAAGAAGAAGCTAGCCACGACATTACTTGCTGGCTCTCTTTTAGTACTCTGAAAAGTTTTGCTTTTTTTGCCCTCCAACATGTGTACATGTGTTGAATGAAGAAAACAAATGACAGCAAACTCAATCTACTTGTGTCTCTGTGGTGGCTGCTGCTCCACTGTTGTGGACTGATACAGCAAGTGCAGAATTCCCCAGAATTCTTTCTGGATGTTGATAACAGGAAAAATAGTAACCGTAATTTATTGTCTGTGTGTGTTCAGTAATCATATGCACATGGCACTCAGTAACAATGAGAGGAAGACAGCACTACTATGGTTCTACATAACAGGTGACGGCAGTGAGGGGTGGGGTGAAATATTATCACATTTTTCAAAATGGGTGAACTATCCCTTTAAAAACTAAAAGACAACAAAATGTTGTCATGTGTCAATACTGAACAGTATTATTCCATACTTTTCCAATATCCCAACTTTGAGACCTGAAAATTGCCCTTCATTTTCTTCACTTTTCCAGACCTGTGTAGGAGACCTGTGCAGGAAAACTGAATATATGACACACACAGACAGTAAAATCCTTTGATGTGCTCTGTGCAGCACACTGTGTACTTTTGCTGCATTACGCCTACCTGGTTGACCTCACAGTTGCGCAGGAGGAAGACCTCATTGACTTCAGCAGCAGACAGGAGCTGAGACACTGTGCATGGCAAAATCTGAAGAGCTGCTCTCTGTGGCCAAATCAGTGTTTAGTATTGCATTATTTTCAGTGAATACACTTTCTTCACAATCTAGGAGGGACTCCATAGATGTTTATTGTTCAGGAAAACATGGAAACTAATGCACCTTTATCTTCACTGCTGTTTGGCCGGTGAACCCACCTGAGGATTGACTATATCCTGTATCAAAACAATGTAGGGATTATGTTCATGATAAAACTAGTTAAAACATGGAGATTCTGTGTGTGAGCAATGTCAGGGGGCATGTGCATAGATAAACAGCCTACTTTAAACCTACCTTCATCCAACATGGCAAAATGAGGTAATCTCTTGACAGCACTCCACTTAAGATGTCACATCTACCAGCTGAAGTATCTTTTTCTAATGTTGGACCGAAAGCCTCAGTCTGTTATCCAATTCTCCAGAACCATCCAAAGCCAGTGCACAAACTCTATTCTATTGGAAACCACTGGCAGAGGAGTCCTCACCCAGCTGGCAGCTTGTCTGAGCCCTGGCCATCAGCTGAATTGAATTACATCAATTACCAGCCTCTGCAGACTACCACCCAAGAAAAGGGCACAAAAAAGGAAAATGACCTTTCAAAAGTATTTTTGTGTTCCATTTCTCCAAAGAAAGATGACTTCAATTTATTTTATTTAAAAATCCACCAATTCAACAGTGACTGACAAGTATTTACAGAACTTTTTTGATAAATTTCATTTAATCTCTTCAAAATATTTTACAATGACATAAGAGCAAAAATTGTTCATAGAAAAGTGTGAGAGCTTAAGTTCACCTGGTTGGAAATCCCTACACAACACTTGATTTCTGACATGGTGCCTATTTTTTTGTAATGGGTTGCTGTACTCCTCATCTGACAGTGGACACCTGCTGTGCCTAAGGCGACAGATTTGTTGAACCCCCACCTACTCAGCCCAGAATCAGACAGAAAAGACAATTGAGCTGACCCATGTCATGAATACCAGATTTTGATACACAAAATCACAAATAGGCCGATGAAAAACATACAATTATCACTAGCACACCAACAGTATTAACTGTAAATATATCACACTTCTTTTCAATGACTGAAGTAAACTGAAGCTGAATTAACAATAGGAGAAAATTAAATCCATCACAGCAATTTACATGTCAAACGAGTACGGCTCTTGAAAACAGAGCACATCCACAGTCAAATGTACATCAATCTTGTTCATCCCCTGCTCATCCTATACAGTATTTACACATGTGCAAAGAAATTGGATAGAATGAATCAAAAAGGGTGGAACCTCTTAATCCCCAGGCCTAGCAATTGTTTGGCAAACGTCTCAAACATAAAAGGGAGCCGAGTGTCTTTCTCCTCTCCCCCTGTTTGAGAGGGAAAGAGAAAACTGGCCTTAAATGACTCTACCCATCACCCTCTCTTCTGCCTGTAGTTCTGAGGATATGGGTGACCTACTTTTGGAGTCCAAACTTTACAGCTCATACAAAGACGGCTACAAACAACACGTACCCACATTCTTGAAGCAAAGCAATTGTCTAAAGCATTTTAAGTGAGCCTGTCCTGCATACAAGACAGATATTTTATGCACTTAATACTGATGTTAAGTGGTATTACTATTCATACCAAAGCACGACTCTCAAACAGGATGTACTTCAAGCGCAACTTCTGCCAATCTTGTCTTTTTCTGAGTGCAATATCAAGGAGCTTATGAGGCCACTATTGTGTACATGTCAAAAGAAAAAAAAAGATGACTTGCACAATAAGGGGTCCAGACTATATCAGATATAAGGCAAAACTTAATCTCATGAAGACAGGAAAGAAATCAGAGCTATTTTGGTGATGGGAAGAGTTAAAGGGATAGTTCACCAATTTTGAAAACTGTGATAGTGCCACTACTGTCCCCCAGTTGTTCTGTAGGACAGTAGTGGCTCTATCTTCCTCTCATTGTTACTGAGTGCTGGATACTGGCTGGATGCTCCCAATGCTAACTGTTAACCCAATCAAGAAAGTGTAACATCACTTTACTAGCATCGCTTTCCAAAACTTAAGTGCATATATGACTACAGAGTGCACGTGGATTTGTTTTGCTCAAATTACTGTTTATTACTCTTTACTGTATCAGGGCTGGGACAATATGCTTGTCTTCCCGATTCAATACCTGGCTGTCAATTCGATATGCATTGTGATTTGTAAGTATTGTGATTCTTCAGCTACTGCGATTCAATGTCACGACTTAGTGCAATTTTTTAATTATCCTCTCATTCGTGGATCTAAAGTTCCATAAAGTTGTGATTATCCTCAAGGTCACAATAGGTCAAGTTTACAGTTTACAAGTATACATTCAAGTATACAGTCAAGTTTCAAAAAATGGTCCCACTACAATGAAATGGCTGCTATGGGGGCTAACATCATCACACATGAATCAAATGTGGCTCATTGACTACGTTTACATGCACACCATATTCCAATTCGGGTCAATATTCCGGCGTCTCGTCTGCCGGAAATACAGAAGAAGAAGGAGAAGTCGCTATTTCTGTGTTTTCTCGCATCGATATCCTCCATGATATTTAAGTCTCAGATCAGCTGAAGGCAGACTGCAGTCTCCTGGCTCTTGCTGCTGTTCACCATGTTGTTCTCCCCGCTTGCAGTAACAATAGCAACAAAGACGCCCCAGGATTCCTTGTGAACAGAGCATGCGCAGACGTAACTGAATATTCCAGTACGGGGCATTTTCCGATTAAAGTGTTTACATGGCACAATATTCTGGTTAGAAAATCAGAAAATCCCGATTCTTAAGTCAATTCATTTTTCCCCCACCCCTCCTGTTTAAAACTGTGTTTTTCCAGTTGCAACATCTGGAAATATTCGGTAATGTTTGCACTTACTATAGTACTGTGCAGCAGAAGAGCAAAATTTTTACACCATTTCAGGCTGTGAAAATTCTGCTACACATGATCAAAGTGAAACTTTAACAATCTGAGTGGATTAAGGCAGTTATTTTTCAGAATGTTAGCTGGGGGGGAAGTCCACCTCAATGGCAGGAGGTTAGCATTTAGAGCATCCAGTTAGTATCCAGCACTCAGTAACAATGAGAGGAAGATAGAGCCACTACTGTGCTACACAACAGCTGGAGGTAAGTGAAATAATATCAAATTTTTCAAAATTGGTGAGCCTTCTTGCATGTTGGCAACAGGTCGAGGGAAAATAGATTTTCTTCCCATGTTTTTAAGAGTGACAAATAGTCAAGAATTTCAGATAAATATATATATATATTTTTTACAGATTCATACAAAAATCTGTAAAAGTGCACAAATTATGACCTGGAAGGCAAAAGGGGTCCCGAGCGTGATTCTCTGCCAACTACTGCAACAACTTAATAGGCTTAGAATTAGCCTGTCGGAAGCATGGAGAAAGGGATTACTGGTAAGATCCAGAGCCAAAGGAAATGGGGAGCGCTGACACAGTGAGAGGAGATCAAGTTAAACACAACAGTATTATATGTCAAAAAAAAAAAAAATAGAGGTCCTCTGGCTCACGGAGGATTGGGTGTGCTGGTGTCTTCTCTAGCTTCTTCCCTGAAGGTGAGAGGCATTGCATGCATAAGTAGACTGTTGGTTGACAGTGTGTGTTTTGCCAGGTAAACAAACAGCATTTGCAGTTATCACACTGGGTACAGCCTCGCAAAGCTTCTCAATATGATGGGTAGTTAGTTATGAGGAAGAAATATAAACAACAAAAAAGTGCTTTCAGTTGATTTCACTGAAATCCTCACCCCTTTCACTCATGCAGGTCTCTGTCGAAATGGACCGTCAACGGTGAAAATTCAAGTCAAAGCTCTTACAACACAAGCAGCACACTCTCCAGCTAATTATATCTATGTTTAGGCAACACAGGGATTTCTCTGTGTTAAGAGTAAGCAGCTTGTTGCCTTGCCTTTTTTTTAAGAATTGAGGACTAATTATATCCCGAAACACTCATTCCTCAAATTCTTTTGAGTTTGCATTTGTGTAATGTGCTTGGTCTTTTTTGTCTGTTAAGCTTGTTCCGTTTGCTCTTTCTTTTAACCTTGTGAAGCGCTGTTTTGTAATTAAATGTTTTCATGTTTAAGGCGCAAAATAAATAAAGGTGACTTGATTGGATCGTTAAATACATTCTCTTAAACTTGTTAATGGCTGACCCAATTCCAATGAATTTGGCTTGGAGCCTGTAATGGGCAGAAAGAGGGAAACTGCAAGCACCTGCTGGCTGGACACTTGTTGGTAACTGTCCCCCACCCACAAAACGTGACTGAGCAGTCCTCAAATTGGGGAAAAAAGCTGATCTGCAAGCACCAAAGTTTGGCATTTCTTCCCCAAACAGACCAGGACCGCTAATCAAATTTCACTCGTGAAGTAGATGTTTGTCTACAAATTCCATGAAGCTGTTTTTTTTGTTGTTGTTTTTTTACCTGAGTATTTAGGGCATGTCTGTATTATGCCAAGGCATCACCAGACTGAATAAAGCAGATGTTTATGCAAAATCCTCAAAAATGTTTACGCAAAAGGGTAACCACATGGAAATGTATTGATGCTGGTGGTAAAGTACCAGGCTGTTCCTAATCAAGTTGCAGGAAATTTCCCCAGGCCCTGTCAAGGCCACAAAAACATTCTGCACATTGAGGTGTGTGTGTTTACATTGGCCCTGTTGAATAGATCTACACTGGTAATGATCACAGGATACCGTCTCATATTGCATTGGAAATACAATTAGCACCGAGTTGAATGTTATTTGTAGACAAACATCCTTTGACTGTGAAAAAGACACACGAGGACATCAGTGTCGACCTGCTACAAAATATGTGATATCAAACTGTAGGCAGGTTTTCCGGCGCCATTTTGCTCCTCCATTATGCTAGAAGGACTCCTGCAACGGGGAAGCGGAAGCCGTGATGTGATTAGCCTGAGACTAAACTGCAGATTCAAGCAGCAGCAGTGGGTCTCACAACACCTCTCCCCTTCGGTATAAAGACACAGCTACTAGGTGTGCGCCCGGACAACCTGTCTAATAGTGATGACAAGCCTTTTCCAGAGAATACATCCGAGGGCTGGTGGACAATGTGTAAGCCATGCTACAGAACAATGACTAAGTCTAACTACTGTTCCCTTGTTAAAAAAAACAAACAAAAAAAAACAATTAATCCCCCATTATGTGACCACTGAGGTTAACAGTAGCTGATAAGATGTGTACATGTGCTTGATTGGCTGAGTCTATCGGTGCCGTTTGGTCGTCCATCACGTGTCCCAGTCGAGCTCTCTGCAGGCAATACGAACCAGTCTGAGTTCCAGTTCAAAGGCGTCAGGCCTTTCCTGAGGGTTGGCCGACAGCATCTCCCTGATCAGCTGCTTCATGTGGGCGTTCATGCTCTTTTTCCTGGCAGGGATCAGCAGCTCCATCTTGGGGTTCTCCAAGAGGGCCTCCCCTAAGGGTACAATCTCTGAGCCCTGCTGCACGTAGCTCCCCAGCAGCTCCTTCTGCGTCTCCACGTCCACAAAGGTGATGCGTTCCACCATGGCCCAGATGATCACCCCCAGGGCGAAGATATCTGCCTTGGCCGTGTAGTGGCCCTCCCACACCTCAGGAGCCATGTAGAAGTCTGTGCCGCACGCTGTGGACAGGAAGCACTTGTTGACGCTGGCCGGCTCCTCGGGGTTGAGCCCAGAGGTGGAGCAGACTTTGCTCAGTCCGAAGTCAGCCACTTTGAGGGTGGGTTCAGGGGAGCCGGCCGGCGTGCAGCCCTGGGAGATGAGGATGTTGTCTGGTTTGAGGTCGCGGTGGATGATCTGATTGCGGTGCAGGAAGGCCAGGGCGCTGCCCAGCTGTAGCATGAAGCTGGTGTTGGTCTTGCGGCTGGGCTTGCGGGACAAGAGGTAGGCGTTCATGTCACCTCCGTCGCAGAAGTCCATGACGAACCACAAGTAGTAGGCACAGCATGGGTCGAATGTGATCTCGCCTTTCAAAGAAGTCTCCACCAGCTGCAGCAGAAACAAAGAAAAAGGGAGCGAGCCGATGTGAGAACACTGGCTGGGGAACAGTGTTAACATTGCTGACTAAGACTATGACTAGAGGTATTCATCAACGGCACTTTTTCCATGACAAAAATAAGAAGAAGATAAGATAAAAACTACAATATAATGACATTTTTGTCAAATTAAAAAAGAGATGAAAATGCCAGAAAGAGACATATGAAAATGCAGCTTCTGACTTCAGGTTGGAAGGAACAGATAGACGGAAAAAACAGTACAAAAACAAAAGATAGATACAAAATACAAGGCGCTATAATGAGGAATGTAGATCAATCTACAAAGCAACAAGTTTTCATTGATTAAAACTAACAAAATTCTGAATGACTAAAACCGAAATGCACTTCAGTTAAGAGTAAGACTAATACTACATCAAAACTGACTGTCAAAATCAACACTGGCTGGGGAACAATCAACCTTTTGCATTCTGCACAAGTGTCACCAGTGAGATAAAAGCTGAACTGATCCTGCTGAACAAATACAGAGGGAAAAAAAATAACCCGGCTGCCAAGAGCAAACCACCAAACAAGACTGTGCGACATCCGCATTCAACAGGAAGCAAAAAGACACACTAAGTGCTACTTCTTGTGCTATCAGACAGATCTGCATGGGAGAAAAAACATGATTATCACTTCAGCCTAGCCTGGCTTTTGTGATTACTGATAAATTAACAACAGTGGGAAAAGACACACCATCATCACTTTATTTCAAAGGTGTGAGGAGAGAAAAATGTCACTTTTAACCAAAGAAGTAACGCTGCTCTGGCTTAGTTTATGCAGCATGTCTCCTACCATTCTTTGTGGGCCGTCTCTCTGACGGGTGCTTTTTTTTTTTTTGTAAATCAAAGCCATGTGAGAAGCCTCTCATCTCTACAGCCTTCAGTTGGAGGAACTGAGTTCATTTCATCTCCCCGCAACTCCTCCTTTTTGACAGCTGACCACAAACCTATGAGGTTTCAACGATTTCAAATGAAAGGAAATGCCCTGAAATCATGACTAAATGTGATATATTTTCCATGTTTGATGGATGAAGAAGTTTGTTTGCATGTTAGGTAAACACACTACAAAAGGTACAAGTTTATTAAAAGGTTAATCTAAATCTAAAGTGAATGGATACCTGTGGGTTGGCAAGATAAATCATGATTTTAAATGATTTAAATGCAATATAATGGGTCAAAATATTTGCAACAGTTATACCAACTTGAACTCCTGCTGTAAACAAATGGACTGCAAATTGTTTGACATGCCGCTAGCTAAGGCCTGGGCTACCTCAGACGAATAGATGCAAATTGTCCCGCAGTTGCTATGGTCAGATAATTCTCCTCTATTATCATCTGTTTTTCTGTAAGCATGCACTGGAACATTACATGGCAATGGGGGGAAAAGGCTGGAATAAAAGGGGGTTCTGGGAAAGTGTCCAATGCCAACACAGCAGAAAGCTGAACGAGCGGTCGGACAATAGCCCACGTGCCATTGAAAGACTATAATCAGGCACGGCCAGAGTGCCTTTAGGCCTGCCGTCAGCCAGCGGGGAGGCACCGGGACATGACAGTCTGCAGACAGGTTGACGAGGGAGGGCCTCCTCCAAACCTGACAACATATCCGTGTGAATACTGAGCCACGGACAACACAGATCCAACCAGCAGCTTCTGGCTCACTTAGGATTGCACACCACACACGTGCACGCATGTAGGCATGCAAAGTAGGCTTTTGACTGACCCAGAATAATAATAACTAAACCTCCATATTTGTATGTAACCCCATTCAGATCACATTGAAAGCTTTCCACAGACAACTAATGTAGTATTGATTCATTCTGTCAAATGTGCAATCAATCAAACTGCATTATATCCTTCATATCAGCAGTGGATCATACTGATTAGACCAGATATGAGCTTTTAATGAAATGTCAATATCAGATTAATGCATTTGCAAGACAGTAAATTGGTTTAACCCCAATATAGGCGCACACGCATGCAAATTCACAAACACAAACTTTTATAATCCAAAATAAAAGGCAATGTAAACGAGTGAAGACTGCTATAGATATGCCTGTTCTGAAGGTTTTGACAAGTGGCATTCACCTAGAGCCTGAACACAACAAACACAGCTAGCTTACTGCTGGCTCCCCTTACAAAGACAATGCACCAAGCATTATCTTTAAGCTACTGTGTATGCAGTGTCCAGGGGGTGCAGAAAAATCTGCTCCATTGCCAGAAGCAATGTGACGACAGATTGTTAACAGGGCAGATGCAAAAATATTTATTTGAACGCTCTGACACCTAGGACCCTGTGGGCGGGGTTTTATTTTTGGAGGTTTCATGTCATCCTCTTAATAAAATTCACTACATTTATTTATTTTGGGGTAGAATTTAGTGATGATTTTGTGGTAATTTTCTTGTAATGTAACTTTAAATATGTACTTATAATTATTATTATTATTATTACAAATGGCTCATTTTGATTAATTTATTAATTAATTTTCTAGATTTTTTTTTTTTGGCCATTTCTTTTTTCCTAATTTCTTGATAATTGTGAGATCGGATGCATTTCACAAGCATTTTAATGCAAAAGTCTGACATTGATCCATCATCACTAATCTGACATTTAAATATTTAATTTTTATAATTATAAATATCATTTTCTTTGGTATTTTTTCACTACTTTTCCAGACATTTTTTTGATAATATGCTAATCTACTTTTTCCCTGTTTTTGAGAGAAGCCAAGTGGATTTGCTCAGGTTTAAAGGGTTAAACAGCTAGAATGGTCATTCATCATCATACACTGCGTAATGAATCAAACTCCCTTCCTGTTTGGTACAAACACTGTAGAACTGGTCCACTACAAAAACAACAACGACAAAAACCATAGCAACAAACAACCAACAACTGTTTATCAAATGCCTCCTAATATGTCACACTACCCTATCGAGCCAGATTCCTCTCCTTCTGGACCCTCCTTACTTCCTCGGATAGCTGCCAACGTCTCTGTGTCTGCTAGACAGAAACCTGAAGTCCAAAGTCTTGCCAGCAAAAATCTGATCTACAGATATCCCAAAGACGTGTGTTGGGAAGAGCGGTAACTCAAACAATCCTTAAAGGGTAAATGTGAGAGACAGAAGATGTTAAATTATACACTTTAAGAAACCATCCATAGTGTCCTGCTTTATCTCTGTGAGGCCAAAGTAACTGCATGAGCACTTGTTTTGATGAATGAGTGCAGGCTTGCCGATATATTGGTTGGATTTAGGCAGCCAGCCCAGCTAAGGTCAATTATGTGTGATGCTTTTGTCTTGTTGATGTACTTTTACAAAAGCAGAGACTCCATACTGTCAACTCTTTATGAACTACAAGAATAATAAATCTTTGACACAGTGCATGTTACTGGTCAAGCAATAGCACCATCTGTGCAGACACCAACTATATGGAGGGGCAAAATTAAACACAGCCCGTGTATCAAATGTTTCCTGTACTATCATCTCAACATGTATTTGAGTAGCTTGGCTAGGAAAAGTAATAATTATCATTTGATGCTGTGCATAGCATGTACATTTAGGCTGAAGAGGTAACCCATCTTTAACCAGAACTAGTTGTGATCAGATGGGAGTGCAACTGTCAGCTAAAGGTGCATTAGCATGTAAGCAAATGCTAGCTTAGCTTATACCACAGAGAGTGACACTGGCCGTCTACCTGGAGCACAAAGGGCTCACTTTTATTAAACACAAAAAGCAATTCTGCCCACACATGATTTCAGATGACTGAAGCTCCAAACATAAGCTACATTATTTTACCACCAACTGCAACACAGCAAGTAACTACATGAAAATTTCTGACGACATGCACACTGGGTAGACAGCACTCCTCACCTGTGTTCGTTTCAACATACAGTACTATGAAAATTACTTGTACTTGACAGTTGCCAAGTTAAGGTGTGTCCATGGGTGTCACTGCACTCAGGTCCACCTTGTACACAATGTAATGAAATATTTAAGACATCTTACAACTACCAAGTGTCATGTGACTGCCACAACCAGCTACAAACACTCGAGTAGTGTGGAGCACGGTGTCACTAACTGTGGAGAAAGATTGATGTCTTCAATGTGCAACTCTGAGGTTTCTTATGTCAGTAATCAAATTTCATGCAATTGCTGGCACTACAAACAAAATTATCATTAAAAAAGTAGCCATGTGGAAAGCAGTCAGTTATGAAACTAACAGCAAGCGCTTGTGGAAAGCACTGCACACACCAAAGGCCTGAGAGCAGCCTGCTTTAGCACTGTCCTTGCCTTGCTCACCTCTACAAAGAAAACCCATTCATTGAAAATGTAAGTCATGTAACAACCCTATGCACATAAAGGCACATCACTTCTTTAATAACGCTGACTGTCGACTTGCTTACAGTAAACCCGATAACTTCTAAATTCACTGATGAACTGTCCCATATCCTTCAGTTTTTGCCACTGGAAACTATCTGAGGTGTGACAGGTTCAGGCTGAAGCAAAAACAAAAACAAAACACTGCATTCTCATCACAAGGGAATAACCATAAGCATTTTATTGATGGTTAAAAGCAACAACTTGCATGTGCCCAACCAGTTCAACCTGTTTGAAACCATTAAGTTTTCTGTAATTTATGGTGGTTTCTGATTGGCTGAGATACTTTACACACGATTACACCTAAAAATTCAACCTGACTATGAATTGACTCAAATGAACCCAACAGCCTATTTTAGCAGCAGCCATTTTGACTTGAATTAGCAGGGCCAACACAGGTGTTACTGATAACCTTAATGAAGACCTTGTTCCATTTAGGTCTAACAGAGCCAGGGTCCTGCTGTTGCTCATGCAGCTTCAATGCAAAGGCTCTGCTAAACTTAACTGGAATGGAACCTTGACTGATGTCATTACCTGCTTTTTCATGTCAATACAGCTGCTTTAAAATTAATTTGAATATTAATGATAAACCTGCAGAATGACATGTTTCATATTCACCACTGGTAACCTCCTGCCCATCCTGCGGGACTTGTACACCTCCAGAAACGGGTGGGCAGAATGAGCACAGACCGCACACGCGCAGGACACAGTCTGTTTGAACTCCTGCCCTCTGGCAAACACCACAGAGCAATGTGCACCAAAACCACCAGGAACAAGAACCAGGTTTTTTCTTTGTTTGTTTGTTTTGGGTTTTTTTTTTTTATCCCCACTGGCCATCTCTCTCATGAACACTTAACATCATACTGGACCCCCTGCCCCTCACCCCACACTATCTACTTACATACCTCAGATGTAGAATATAATGTACACTTGTGTGTTTACACTCCAGTACCTGCTAAAGATAGACTTGTAGCCCAGTACCAGGCCAGACTGTCTCTCACTTCTCTCACTTACACATCTTTGATGTGCACTACCGCTTGCTAAATCAGATGTGCAGTATCAATGCACAGCTGTAAATACATATAAAACTGCTGTATACTGCTACGTGTAGTTAGAACAATCCTTGTACAAATACATCCACAGTATTCGACTTATTAATACTATTTATTTCTTTATGACATATGTAAGTACTAGACACAACTATAAGCCAGAGTCAAATTCCTTGTATGCATAAGCACACTTGGCCGGTGAGCACACTTGGCCAATAAAGTCAGTTCTGGTTCTGGTTCTGATATAGACGCATGAAAGCAAGGCACAATGAACGGAGACTGATTTGAGAGCTGATCCACAACATGTGGGCTTCCCTTTCTTGAATATCTTAAAAAGACTTGGAGATTTGTTTTAAATTTGCAAGAGAGGAGATAAATCAATTGGTGAGGCATATATCCAAATCTCCTGCAAACAAATACCACCTCCACAGACTATAATTTGTCTCTCCCTCATTTTGGAGCTGTTGGACAGCAGTGTCCTCAACATCCTCACTGCAATCGTTACGTCTACTAATTCCCAAGATCAATGGCCACTGCACATGCTAACAGTTAGCATGTAGCTGTCATCCACACTGATTTACTGTCCCCAAGCTAACATTTTGAAAAATGAGTACATTTAATTACATTAGATCATCAAATAAGTTTTTTGTGGTATTCAAGATCGTGATTGAAATATTGTGAAGGAACTGTGCATGAAAACTGTATAAATTATCTAAAATAATATCGCCATAAATTAAAAACTCTTTGCACTCTTCCCTTTGGCAACCAAACTTGCTGAGAGAGAATGAGAACTAACGGATGACAACCATGGGAACTGGTGTGACAGAATTATCAACCAGCAGTTTTACTGCCAAGTCCTTCATAATAGCAACTGACCTGTACATTATAAGGAGACACCATACAAGCAACAAGCTACGTTGTGCTGTTTGTGGCAAGAGACAAGGCACTTTCCTCAGACTGACAGTGCACTAGCAAGAATTGTGCAGAGCATGGCTGGCCGCCATTCATTACCCAGACTCCTCGGCACCGTTGGCCAAAGACTGTAAAGCCATTGGCAGAACAGCAAAGAGGAGACATCTGGGTGTGCAGAAAACGCTTCCTGCCAAAGAATTTCTTGTCTGTTAAAGAGAAGACATACCTCAGAAAGGAACGGTACCAAGACTTATTACGAGCCAAGAGGCAAACTGATTTATAATCCTTATAACCCCCGTGGGTCAACCACAGGACGGCTATACCTTTTCTATACTTTCTTTGAGTGATCCAAGGGAAAATAAAGAAAGGCAGAAGCGTTATTACAGGACAATACTATAATAAGATTAATACTCTACATTGGTAAAAAGTTAAAATGGATAAAACACAACACAGGAATTGGAGGCTATACTGTATAGCAGTGGAACGGATGCCTGAGCTGTCTTGCAGGCTTTCCCCTTGAAGAGGGGAGTAAAACCAATACTCAAACAGTCTAGTTAAATATCAAAAGAAACAATAAAAGTGCCAATACAGAGCTGAAGTCTGGCATAATTTTATAGACTAAAAGTTAGCATTTTCATCATTCAGCACGTAATCTAAAATCTAAACTATCAATGAGATTTGCAAAGTTGTGTTACTATCTATAATACATTGTCTTCCATGAAATAAAATAATAATAATAAAATAAAACCTTTGTGAATTTTTGTCCTTCAGTTACTTTTTGTATTTATCGGTGCTAGTGAAATGATAACTATCTGGCAGTTAACCTAAATATATATGAAAACTAACAATGCAGTTCAATGCAACACCATGAAAATCTTAGTTTGATTATACAACAGTGACTACATTTACATACTAAATATTCAGGTTTTGTTGCCCTTTTTCTGAAAAAGACAATATTCCAACTGAGCTGTTTGCATGGCTAATGAAAATGAATATACCACTAACATTCCCATTTACAACCTCCCTCTTTCATTCTTTCAAGCACCTAACTGAAAACGTCAGCGTTGCAAAATTTGTGCATATTCAAAAACCTGCTAATATCCAGGTCGTTCATGATATTTAAAAGTTGGAGTGTCTCTTCCTCAAACTATAAAGGTGGGCTTTTCTTTTGTGAATGCATCTCCAACTGTGGGGAAGTGGTTTGTTTACAACACAGAGCTGACTGTAAACAGGCAGCCGTATGTCACAAACTGAATAACCTTAATAATATCAGCATATCCCAAATGTCAATATCGGAAAATGCTATATTCAGTTAAAGGCCTTATTAGGAATATCCAAACAGAATATACGGTTTACATGATCTGTATCAAATTCGGAATATTGTCATATTCAGAATAACAGTGGACAATTAGTGTACACATGTACAATGTACACTAATCAGTCAGCAGACCGAGCTCTGGAAATAAAACAACAACAAATGGTGGTGATGCTAACCTATGGCATATAAAATTACGAGATGAGATGATGGCGTACATTTTGGTTCACAATTGGTGCTTTGTATATGTTGTTATGTTCACATGTGTGCCACAGATATAGCTATTTCAACATCTTGAGTGTATTTATATGTCATATGTCAACTCATTTTCAGCACGCAGAATGCCTATTGTGGGAGGAAATTAGCTAATGGTTGCGTTTGAGGTTACTGCTTTACAAAAAAAAAAAAAAAAAAAAAGAACCACCCTGAAGGCAGCATTGGCTGTACAAAAAAATTCATCTTCTGAGTCATTCAGTGGGCAAGTGGAAAGTCAAATTTAAAATGACCTTTTGACACTTGACTTTTGAAATCTAAGTACTGAAATTTGTTCTGACAACCTCTGTACTGACACATCAGAGTTCATGCTTCACATGGCATTTTACAGCAAAATTACTTCTGTGATGAAAATCATTCATTTTGTTAGTCATATCCAAAACTGCTCACACTTGACTACAGGTATCACTAAAGCCCAAGGGGCACTTCCAACCTGGAAGCTGACAAGCAGTATTTTGAAGTAGTATAGCCATTTATCTAACATCTTTGCCATCAGGAATGAATGCAGCATGAATTCAGGATATGTGTTAAGGCTACAAACTACTGCTGCCAACCCTCTTCCATCGTGTTCCCAGTCCTTACCTCCAGGTATAGAGGGGAGTTGGAGCCGTGGCTCATCCTCTGGGCAAGCTGGTCCCGCTGTAGGACACACTCCTCCAGGTGGATGACGTTCGGATGCTGGCTCTGGATGCTGCTGAGGGCCCAGAACTCCCGCAGGGCGAGTTCGACGTTCTCCGGAGAGTGGCAGCGGATCTTCTTCACCGCCACCCGGGCACCCGTTCGCTTCACCACCGCCTCATAGACCACACCGTAGCTGCCACGCCCCACCTCCTGGATCAGCTCGTACTTTGGCTGGCTGCTTACCATCCTATTCCTCACTGTGGAGAAACAAAATGTGGCTTTACAGAGTTTTTTTCTAGTTAAAGATTTTCATTTACTGTACTTTATTATCTCTAGGGGGTAAGTTCCTTTTTGCACTTTGGTAGGGCTGCAAGTTCTGCATTTCCACAGTATTAAAGGCTTATAATGGGGAGGGAAATACTACTGAAAAAAACAGCTGCTTTCTATCCATTTCATTAATTTCATTTCCCCCTTTTTTCAGGTAAACTTCTCATCTAAGTACAGTTAGTTCAAATTGGGCTTCCTTGCCCTAGTGAACTTAAGGAGTCAACCCTCTAGCACTCAAATAAAGTACTCCAAAATGCTACTGTGGCCCCACCTTAGGAAGCTCACCTTTACATTCTGCAACAAGTTGGCAACATATATCCATTGCTGCTTGGCGAGCAGCGGCTAAGGTCAAATCCAATTTCTGGAGCAGTTTGACAGTGTTAAATTACCACCTTGGCCTCAGTACAGGCTCACTTTTGAAGCATGCAGAAGAAACAGAAAATAATCAACAGCAGTCGACTGCTTTTACAGCTCTGTCCATATATTTCTGTTCTATGATTATATTCGCAAGACTGTCTATCTGTCGTGTGATGCTACATGCTGCTTGCACCCTGTGCAAGCAGCATGTAAAAAAGAAGAACATCACACAGACTGTGCTGCTTGTTAGACTTGCCAAAATGAAAAGGGCTTCCAGTTACACACATCTTGAATGTATATATCTTGCGGCTTGCTGAATCATTAAAATTGAGGAAGAGATACCTTGACTGGCTATTGTAGAGCTCAAATGTTTGATTCTTATGATGCATCATAGGACTCGCACCGCGTTGGTCTTTGTACGTCACACTGAAATGTTAGCAAGGTCCTGCATATCTTTTCCAGTGACATGCTTCAAAGTATTTCAAAGGGCTGGGTGATATAGGCAAAATCAACTGTCACTGACCAAATACCTTGATATCAATATTGTAGGGATGAGTAATGATGCTTTCATAAAGTATTTATCCATGAGAGTTTTGATAAACAATCATCAGCGATGTGGACATGATGACTAAGCAGCTAGAGGCCAACAATAGAACAGTTCAAACAGAAGTTCAGAAAACTGTATCCCTTTACTAAAATGCAGCTTTTAAAACCAGGAAAAGAACAAACTCATGTCATAATACAATATCCAAAATCCCAGACAATATCTAGTTTTATATCACGATACTGATATAATATCAGTATCATGCCCAACCCTCATTCAGTGAGGATTATCCTACTTAACAAAACAGCTCTGCTTTAACTGCTCCCTCTTGTGGACAGGTGGAATGCACCCCTCACCCACCACCACCGCTACTCAGTAACTCTAGCTGACAGCAAAATTTTTATCTAGGCTGCCAAACTTGCTCTTAAATATCTTCTTAAAATCCTCTGGCCTATTATCAAACTGCTGTGGGATCAGGACATCCTCCTTGATCCCACTAATCCTTATCATGTAGCTGTTACTCCTTTCACCTGTCACAGCACATAAACAGGTACTAAGGTCTGTACCGTTCACACAAGACAAGCTTTTCAGACAAGGCAAGATGTTTCATCCAATCGTGGCTACTTGAGCTCACAAACAGGCAATCCAGTCGCCAGGGGGTGGTCACAGCATGTCAGTGAAATGAATGGACAACTTAGGCTTAGTTTTGAAGAAAAACAGGACATCTTTGGGAATATTACGGGTTTTACCCCAATGCCAAAGTTGAGCCTAAGGATATTACGCAGCCTATTTGCAAGCTGGGTAAAAGATGTGTGTGAAGACCACTCATTTATTAGCACACATTTGGGTTCACCATCCTTCTAAGGCTGCAAAACTGTCTCAACCAAGCACTGCTACCAGCACAGGTGCTGTTAGCCAAAACACACCTCACCATGTGTCAATAAACAGACACAGCAACACAGATGCAAAGGTCTGTGTCTGTGTGCCTGTGCATTTCTGTTTAACATTACATCTTATCTTCAATATCACAATCCAAATAATATCTATAACATTAACTACTGAGATAAAGTGCAAAGTTTTGGTCAACGGGCATATGGAGAACAGAGATGCGGGTTGTCAAATCCATGGAAGAGAGGGCAAACAGGTTTGTAGTCTAGGATTTAAAATTCACTTGTCACTTCTCGTGATTAATGGGGCTCAACTGGCAGACAGGCCATTCTACCAGAAATATCTCTAAATGCAAAGTAGAGTGCAGTTTCAAAAGATTATTTTTAAATAACTTATATCTGATTGTATTTTTATTATTACCTTAACACTGGTGTAGGAACAAACAATCATGATCATCCCTTAAACTGCTGATATACTATCTGACTGCCCACAGGCACAAGCCTAGTATCGGCTAATTGTACCTGTTCTGGAGAATATTTTGTCTTTTTACTTGAATATTAATGACATGTCGAGTAATTATATTGTGACTGTCCCAGGGATGTTTGCTTTGGATGAGCCAAAAGAAATTAAGTTTAAGGTGGTGAGCCCACTTCCTCAGCAGTAGACGTGGTTTAAAGTAGAAGAAATCTTGAACCATCTGAGCAGTGTTTGTAAAATTTCTTACTCTTACTTACAGTTGACCCTACAGTATGTAAGTAATAAACATGGCTTCTAACATTCAGATAACTGTATTTGCTCTACAAATTTTTTTTTAAATTCATATGCAGTGCTGTCACAGTACCAGTTTTGCAAGTTAAGCTAGGCAAATAAGAAATTCAACCAGAACCGATGAGGTGCAAAAACCACTCAAATGCTTCATTACTCGTGAACAGCAGCTGGGTGTCCATTTTTGTCGACTCTGGAAGTCAAACAGATTATTTGCCTCTGTTTGACTTCCTACTTTTAGTTTTGTCAAGGCTCAAGACATGGTGGACTGCAGCTGTTTGACTACAGACGTTCACTGTCCAGAGACAAGCTGCAGCTCACTCTACTCACATCCTCCTTTTTCTGTTAAATATTTAAATCCAGGTGCCATCACTATGTATACGCCATGTGGTTACAGAACTTAATGAGAAGTCAATATTGAACAGGTCTTTCAACACAGTACCAGAGCGGTATTGAAAAGCATGGGTGACAAACCAAATATCCAGAGAAGTGAGCTTCAAAATCAACACAGGGCATTACTAAAAGCCTGACATAAATAGTAAATGGACTGCATTTCTATAGAGCTTTTCTAGTCTACTGACCTCTCAAAGCACTTTGCCTTTGCCTCACATTCAACCATTCAGACACACACTCACACACTGATGCCAGAGGCTACCATGCAAGGTGCAAAGCTGCCCATCAGGAGCAGTTAGGGGTTCAGTGTCTTGCTCAAGGACACTTGGACACACTCTCTGGAGGAGCCTGGAACCCCCTGAATACCAGATGACCGCATGACCTCCTGAGCCACAGCCCCCCATAACAGTCTGGATAACAATTACACATGTAAAATTGAAGCTGTTGGCATGTCACTCCTTATCAACTTAACAGAGAAGGGAAAAAAATTGTTCACTTAAGTATTACAATTCTTTTTGTGACAATTTTTAATCCTTTTTGTTTATTACTGAATTGCTTTAACAACCTAACAAATCTGTTGGCACCATACATGTCATGCTAGGTTGTCAGCAAGAGGACTGAATATCACTCCAAAGTTAGGCTAAACTTTGGAGAGTGAAAATCTGGCATGGCCATTTCTAAAGGGGTCTCTTGACCTCTGACCTCCAAATCCCTGAATGAAAATAGGTTCTCTGGGCAGCCACGGCTCTCCCCTTTGCAGACATGCCCACCTCATGCTAATCCCATGCAGTTTGGGCCACAAACCATGCAGTCCAAATGTGTTCTTGTAGCCTGTTGTAAAATTGTGTATTTGTGCAGACTGGAGCCTAAACAGTCTTGGAGTTACATCAGTTGGCTTTGACTGGAAAGCTGAGACTCTTGTGGATTCAATGAGCCACATTTGATTCATGTGTGATGATGTTAGCCCCCATAGTAGCCATTTTACTGTGGTGAGACCACCATGAAACTTGTCACTGTATACAATGACCTATTGTGACCTTTAGGATAATCACAGCCTCATGAAACATTACATCCACAAACACGAGGATAATTCAAAAAACAAAACCTAAGTAAATTGTAACACCGAATCACAATACTTGTAGAAATGCTATATTTAAGAATCACAGTACATATTTAATCTTCACCAAGTATCATGATAGTATCGGATGGGGAGATAAGTTCATCGTCCCTGCCCTACAACTTAACCTGATGTCCTTTTCAAAAGCCCAGTCAGACATATAATAAGACACTGAGTGGCCTTACATCAGGCCATCTGTCACCCTGTGGCAACTCACATGCCAGTGGCCATGCACTAATTATGTCATAATGTAGTGGGATTATAGACTGTCAGGCCAGCCTCCATTACAGAACTTGTTAAAGGTAAAATTTCTTTGCTGATTGGTCTGGGTGCATAACTGGTAGAACAAGACCCAAGGCTAGAAGTATGCCGAATTGAAGTGTAGATCCTCATGGTGCAGAGAAGCCCTTAAGGTATGCTGTCCCAGGTGTGTATTTTTGCCGATAAGCACATCATCTTTGACAAGATATTTACGAACTGAGCTTGAGGGCTGCCACAAGTTAGAACCCAAATGAGTCCAGACTCAAACACTTTGGTACTGACAATACCAGCCATAGTCTTCCTCCGGCTTTAGAGAGGAGGCAGCGACAGTGTGCACTAACTCGCTCTCACGCCAGCCAATGTGGATCCAATCGACTTCTCAGCAAACTCCCTTACAGATACAGCACAGTGGCTCACATTGTGTCAGATTTAGAGATGGGACAACAGACAAGGAGGATGTAACGCTTCATCTGACGGCGAGAATGTTAGCCAGCATGCTAACAGGGTAATTAGACAGACAGACACACAGACAGTCACTTAGCTGATTGGCTAACCAGCTACAGTATGTGGCCTGGCCAGCGTGAGCTAACGTTAATGTTGTTGGTTAGCTAGCTAATCATGTTAACGCCAGCTAACAAAAGAGTCCACATCTCGCCAGCAGAATCGACAACTGCATCGGCATCAAGCTTCTCCAATTTAAATCTAAAACAAGTTAATAATCAATAAGTTGTACTAGGACACTGGAGGGGCGTGCAGAACAGGCATATGGCACTGACAGTTTATTGTCCTGTATGTGTCTAACGTTATGCGTGCAGTCAACACATTCTGCCAGGTTCCTCACAACACACACACACACACGCGCGCGCACACACACACACACACATATATATACACACACACACACACACACACACACACCTGCGCACCAAGTCGACCAGCCACAACTAGAGCTGGGACAAAAGACGTTCGTCCGTCAATAGATAAAACTCGTGGTGGTAAGTTGGGAGTCTGTGTCGGCTTGCTCTCACCTTTAAATCTTCTCGCAGGCGTTCATTTGTTGTCTTCCTCACTCTCCCTGGCAGCCATTACCACCGCCGCGCACGCTCTGCTCTCGCGCAGTCAAACTGAATGCGAGAGCGTGCAGCTGTTAGAACACCAGCGGCAAGGCAGCCAGAAAAGACACACCGCTTCCGGTTACAACTTTCAAAATTAAACCCGTTACTCTACTCAATTCACAATCAAACATTACATAACATAATATAGGTTGGACCGGTTTTGAAAGCAGATAATTAGATTTTATCATTATTATTATTGTTGTTGTTGTTGTTGTTGTTGTTGTTGTTATCATATATTTTAGGATGACATAATGAGTATTTTGTGCCACTAGTCAGTATCGGGAAATTAGTGCCGTTTTCACAATGAAACTTTCAAATGACAAGTGTTCAGTATTTTCCTCAGAATTTTATTTTTCATGTTTGAGAGGAAGATCCTCTGGAACAGCATTTAGACCTCCATGAGACTCTAAACACTGTGTGATAACACACGCACACATGTTGCTGAATATGATGTTGCTTTAGAATCAATTCAGTTCAAGAGCTTCTGACTTTTTTGTATTTTTTTTTTTAACAATCAAATCAATCAAACAAACTAATCATAGTTATCATGTAGAAATTGGACAACACCAACAGGCAAACATTTGATTTTGGATAACTGTCTATGCTATAGGGAGTTTTAGTTTAACTCTATCCCACTCTGAAACACCAACTCTGGCTATGATCCCGCTGACAAATTTTCCCAGGGGTGATAAATTTGCTTCCCATGCGATTTATTTTGAAAGCAGGAAAACTGCTTTTCCGGTTTCATTCTTAGGTAACTGTGACTTACCTAACGCAGTTACCAGCGTTTTGTCACTTGCCAAGCAGCCAGTCAATGAAGTATTGCCCCTCACAACTGTCACTTGTTTCCCACACCATGTTATTGTCGTCAGTAATATGAGTATTAGTATTATTATAGGCTTTTATTAAAGTCCAGTGGAGAGATGCTGACACTCCAGACCAGTGTCAGTCAGACAAACTGGCCTCATCAGTCCTGTCCTGTGTTGGTATTTATCCTCTTCATTCTTTTGTTTCAGTCCCACTCAAACTACTATGTGTCGTAGACCTATTGGGGTTATACCGCATTATTTTCATTCTGGTTTATTTAAGGTTCCAGTCTCAAAGGGCAAAAAAAGTGTTTTTAAACAAATGTTCATCTATTTCTCCCTCTCCTTTGTCTGTTCTGTTTCATATTTAGTATGACCCAAATTGGCCAGACAGGATTGAAATAATTAAAAGTCAGTGCTGAAAAACTTAAAAGGCTGTGGTGGGTGGGTGTTCAAAAGCTTTTCCCTGCTCCCTACCTCCCACCCCCCTCCACACTAGGCTTCTCCTCCTTTGTGGGGGAGTCAAGGGAGAGGAGGAGGGGAAGGAGGCGAGGAGGAGGAGAGCAGGGAGAAACTAGAAGAGCCTCTTCATTGCAGCATCTTAGACAATGGGCATGAAACTTTCTGTGGTTGCTGGCTCTATGGACAGACAACTTTTGTGCTGTGGAAGTACAGAGAAATTATGAAGTCTGTCATGCTGGGTATTTTTCCAAAACTATAACACATAAACTCTTTTTTTCCCATAGGTATATTCATGCTAAAGCAATCCATAGGACTTGTCAGTGTCTACGAAACAGATTGAACTGCACATGTTCCTGTCTAAATATGGCCGGGACACTTAAAACAGACAGTGAAGATGACTATCCATCTAATTTATGATATCAGATATATGAAAAACTGATATATATCAAACAAAGTGATATATCAGTCTAATTTGAATGATAGGGTTTCACCAGAAACCTGGATATTCCCCCTGAGGAATAGATGAGCTCACCTCCAGGAGGCGACGTAGAGCACTAAAGCTGGGCTAAAGAGAGTCAAATGAACCTCTGCCAGTGGGACAGTGAGGAGACTCATTGGATGAATTAAAGCCATTTAGAGGAAAAATGCTTTTTCCTCTGCTAGTAGAAATCTTCTGAAACTGAATCACTTTACAATCGCTGATTTCATATTAGCTTATAATTATGTCTGCATTTTAAATATTGGGCCATGTAACAATGACAGTAATAGTCCAGTAATTGGTTATTATTTGGAATCCAATAAATCATCATTTTGTTGCATTTAGCATTATTAACCATCATATATTCTCCTTTGTGTATCAAGTGCTCAGCACTGCCCCCAATGGCCAAAAGACTGTACTGCAGTGTTCCCCTGTCTGGCAGCAGGTAATGGCTGTGGTTCAGCTTTCTCTATAGGCTTTGATTTTACTTTTCATCCTGAGGTACTATGAGCCGTGTATTTATTGTAATCATCTAAGATACAGAGCTTCAACCTTTTTGCACATTGGCTGCTGTGACAGACAGATAGGTACCAGAATTCAGAAGTCACTTTTTGGACCGTACGGTCCAAAAACATAGCTGGAACAGACAGGACCCCCGCCAAATGACTGCTGGTTGCCACCATGGCTGCTGTGTTGGACAAACCTGCTCACTGCATTTGGCAGGTGGCTGCTCATGTCCCACTAATGCAGCTCATGTGTAAAATCAGCCTCTGACAATCCAAAACCCTCAATCTTCATCCTCTTTACCTGACCCAAATGTCTGACAGAAAGCATCTGAGGTTGCTTTCAAACAGGAGCGCTAATGCAAAGTAGCCTACTAACTGGCCAACACTGGACTCATGACAGTCATCATGTGATGCATTTCCAGACAATCCTCCACTACAGCAAATGTTTTGGGCTGTATTTAAGGACACTCAGTCACACCAATCATTATTTAAACTAACATATATTATCTACGAGGGCTGGAAAACCTTTAGGGTATTTTGAAAGTAACCAGTATGGTGTGAAAAAGTTTTCTAAAAGGTTTGAAAGATATATTGGCTTGTTGATTCAGGCGTTTTGTTAAAATCAGGTCAAGTCTTGAAGGAACTGTCCACCTCTGACATGATGGATATGATGAAGTTTGGCTGACTTCATGCTGGTAGAACCTTAATTAATGTCATTATTACTAACACCAGTGTTTACCCTGCTATTTCATGTCAAAATGGCTGCTGTGAAAAAGGTTGTCTGTGAAAAGAACTTAAAATAAATTGTTTGTAACAAGAGGGTCTGATCAGAATTTAGCCAAGTATCCATTGGAATTTTTGTGACTATGTTTATTGTAATTATTAAAAATGATGATGATTACAATTCTTGCTATATTATTACTTGAGTTTCCTGTGTTTTACTGTTCCATGGTCTACATGCTGTTTCAAAGGCTTTTCTACCCTGACAAGAATAAAAATCTGAGAAAAACACTTAACACATAAAATCCATAATGAACTGGGGCAAAGATCAAATTTAAAGATAGTGAATAACAACATCAACATCAGCATGCCTTAGGCCTATATATAATGACATGGAATCATATTGTGTACAATAAGAACCAGGACAATGACACCAAATGTCCCATACTTTTGATCTTTAATTTCCCATTGCATTGCAGCACAAATTATTTGAGTTGTAAACTGAAAAGACAATCATCAAAGTGGTGGCATGATCCATACACAAATGCAAACAGCATCATTGTATTAGTTAAGGCTACATTGTGTTTTTCAGCGCAACCCTGAGACCTGAATAAAGACAAACTTACCCAGAGAGCCATGCATACATCCAAGAGTCTGTTCTCTGTGATTTTGCAGAAAATATATTGTGTTTTCTAAAATATGAGCTAAATATCATTTCCTTTACCTGCACAGTTATGGCAGTTACCTCCACTAAAATGTGAAGTTTTTGTATTTGACGGAGCTATTTCACATCTAACCACAGAGAGAAACACAACAAGTGGGTGTGTCTGCTCTGGTAAGTATAGATATGGGTGTTCGTTTGGGCTTTTTTTTTTTTTGAAAATCAACAAAGCCCTGGTTGTGTATTTTATGAACTTCAGTCTAAAACAGGATCTCCCATTATAATCACAGCAACCAAAGACACAAAAGTCATAAAGCTATTAAAAAAATACAGCAATGCAGCATCATTTCAGTGTGAGGTAGAACATACATTTCATTTTCAAAACAATGTAAAAACAACAACAAAAACAACAACAACAACAACAACATATAAATATCTCAACAGACAAGTTAATCAACACAAATTTACAACAGTGGGTTTTTGGGCATAAGCTGTCCATTTCAACACCGCACTGTGAAATGTCCTGAGGTAGACTTGTATAGATTTTTGACAAGACAGTTCCAGTCTTGGTCACACATAAGAGCAATACAAAAAAAAAAAAAACTCTACAAGAAACAAGACAAATGGAAAGCGCTGGGACATGGAGGAGAAGATTAGATTATTACACATGATAAATTGGACCCTACTGTACAGCAGCAGAGTGAGCAGCAGGGTGAACTCAAGCACATAATAGAGCCATAATGATCACTAATGGTGATCAGTGTGAATGCTTTTAAAGGACCATAACAGTGGTTCTGAATGTCTGGCCTATTTACTACAGTTTACCCACATTTTACAGGGCAACAAACCATTTTGCAAATCATGCGCGGGTACTAAAGATTTAACAACATGGCATTTTTCGGTGAGACACCCACCTTATAATGATCTGCTCTTGTTGTTGACAAAATCATCACCATTCATAAACCACAGAACTGATAACTGGCTGTGTAAAGCAAACATTTCCTCAGGGACTATTTTCTGGTGGGGAGACCGTATCACTCTGCCCCAATATCAAGTCATCAAAACACAACAGTGCAGCTGATTTTAGGAAAACTAATGTGGACGACTTTATTACAGTGATGGAATACTGCTGTGAAGAAAGTTTGAAGTCTCTGAAAGTTCATTTGCATATCGTAGTGGAATGAATGGAGACCAATGGCTAGATAAAATTTGGGAAAAGATTATCAGAAACATGCAGTATATATTTTTTGTAAATATTATGCTAAATATGCAGAATCACTGGAATGGTCCTTTAACCAAGCTTTACTCCCTGCTCACTTTCCAGTCCCTACTACATGAAAACTACACTATTCTACTCTACAGTCACTACCATGCAGAGAGAGAGACATAAGGAACATTATATTAATATTGTAGGGGGAAAAACACTGGATATGTACAGCAAAAACAATATCAAAGTGATTTTCAACACTTAGTGCCATGCTTGCTTTGACTTGCTGGGGGGAAATGTTGATGATATCTGCTGTGTCATTTCTGGATACCAAGTCTGGTATCTATCAGAGTAGTACTGTCAAAAATAAACATCATTTCAGTGCTAATACTGAACAAAATAAAATATCATACAGTGAATCATCATCATAATCATGGTGAGCATTATTCACATTGACACTTAAAGGGAAAATCCACCCTGCAGTACATTTGTGATAACGCTGTAATTTGTGGTGCACTACTCTCCTCCAGCTTCCCTTGTCTCTAACCTCAGTTAGCAATTTCCAACATTTCCCAGAATGCCCTTTGGCAAACCCGCTGCTCAAGGGTCATGAACTTTCTGTTTTCAATCACAGCTGAGAAATATAATTACTTTTCCACAACGAATCTGAACATTGTGTACACTGCGTCCATTCTTGTCTTGTTGCTGCACCAGATTTTGATTTATTGAGGCCAGTCTTAGCAAAAAAAAAAAAAAAAAAAATTGTTTTTTTTGCCTC